>CAJVQJ010000044.1:0-221656 GCA_911387685.1 Dolichovespula media
TAATGACAATAATAACGACGATATTATCGATGATATTTATGACGATAACAACGTAGATAATGACGATAATAACGACGACATTAACGACGATGATTATGACAAAATAACGACGATATTAACGACGATAATTATGAGGATAATAAGGACGATAACAACGATGATAATGACGATTTTAACGACGATATTAACGACGATAATAACGACGATATTAACGACGATAATAAAGACAATAAAAAGAAGATAATGACAATAATAACGACGATATTAACGATAATATTTATGACGATAACAACGTAGATAATGACGATAATAACGACGACATTAACGACGATGATTATGACAAAATAACGACGATATTAACGACGATAATTATGAGGATGATAAGGACGATAACAACGATGATAATGACGATAATAACGACGACATTAACGACGATGATTGTGACAAAATAACGACGATATTAACGACGATAATTATGAGGATAATAAGGACGATAACAACGATGATAATGACGATATTAACGACGATAATAACGACGATAATAACGACGTTAATAACGACGATAAAAAGAAGATAATGACAATAATAACGACGATATTATCGATGATATTTATGACGATAACAACGTAGATAATGACGATAATAACGACGACATTAACGACGATGATTATGACAAAATAACGACGATATTAGCGACGATAATTATGAGGATAATAAGGACGATAACAACGATGATAATAACGATATTAACGACGATAATAACGACGATATTAACGACGATAATAACGACGTTAATAACGACGATAAAAAGAAGATAATGACAATAATAACGACGATATTATCGATGATATTTATGACGATAACAACGTAGATAATGACGATAATAACGACGACATTAACGACGATGATTATGACAAAATAACGACGATATTAACGACGATAATTATGAGGATAATAAGGACGATAACAACGATGATAATGACGATAATAACGACGATATTAACGACGATAATAACGACGATATTAACGACGATAATAAAGACAATAAAAAGAAGATAATGACAATAATAACGACGATATTAAAGATAATATTTATGACGATAACAACGTAGATAATGACGATAATAACGACGACATTAGTGACGATGATTATGACAAAATAACGACGATATTAACGACGATAATTATGAGGATGATAAGGACGATAACAACGATGATAATGACGATAATAACGACGACATTAACGACGATGATTGTGACAAAATAACGACGATATTAACGACGATAATTATGAGGATAATAAGGACGATAACAACGATGATAATGACGATATTAACGACGATAATAACGACGTTAATAACGACGATAAAAAGAAGATAATGACAATAATAACGACGATATTATCGATGATATTTATGACGATAACAACGTAGATAATGACGATAATAACGACGACATTAACGACGATGATTATGACAAAATAACGACGATATTAACGACGATAATTATGAGGATAATAAGGACGATAAAAACGATGATAATGACGATATTAACGACGATATTAACGACGATATTAACGACGATATTAACGACGATAATAAAGACAATAAAAAGAAGATAATGACAATAATAACGACGATATTAACGATAATATTTATGACGATAACAACGTAGATAATGACGATAATAACGACGACATTAACGACGATGATTATGACAAAATAACGACGATATTAACGACGATAATTATGAGGATAATAAGGACGATAACAACGATGATAATGACGATATTAACGACGATATTAACGACGATATTAACGACGATAATAACGACGTTAATAACGACGATAAAAAGAAGATAATGACAATAATAACGACGATATTATCGATGATATTTATGACGATAACAACGATGATAATGACGATAATAACGACGACATTAACGACGATGATTATGACAAAATAACGACGATATTAACGACGATAATTATGAGGATGATAAGGACGATAACAACGATGATAATGACGATATTAACGACGATAATAACGACGATAACAACGATGATAATGACGATATTAACGACGATAATAACGACGATAACAACGATGATAATGACGAAATAACGACGATAATAACGACGATAATTATGAGGAAAATAACGACGATAACAACGATGAAAATGACGATAATAACGACGATAATAACGACGATAAATATGCGGATAATAACGACGATAACAACGATGATAATAACGATAATAACGACGATATTAACGACGATAATAACGACGTTAAAAACGACGATAAAAAGAAGATAATGACAATAATAACGACGATATTATCGATGATATTTATGACGATAACAACGTAGATAATGACGATAATAATGACGACATTAGCGACGATGTTTATGACAAAATAACGACGATATTAACGACGAAAACTATGAGGATAATAAGGACGATAACAACGATGATAATGACGATATTAACGACGATATTAACGACGATAATAACGACGTTAATAACGACGATAAAAAGAAGATAATGACAATAATAACGACGATATTATCGATGATATTTATGACGATAACAACGTAGATAATGACGATAATAACGACGACATTAACGACGATGATTATGACAAAATAACGACGATATTAACGACGATAATTATGAGGATAATAAGGAAGATAACAACGATGATAATGACGATTTTAACGACGATATTAACGACGATAATAACGACGATATTAACGACGATAATAAAGACAATAAAAAGAAGATAATGACAATAATAACGACGATATTAACGATAATATTTATGACGATAACAACGTAGATAATGACGATAATAACGACGACATTAACGACGATGATTATGACAAAATAACGACGATATTAACGACGATAATTATGAGGATGATAAGGACGATAACAACGATGATAATGACGATAATAACGACGACATTAACGACGATGATTGTGACAAAATAACGACGATATTAACGACGATAATTATGAGGATAATAAGGACGATAACAACGATGATAATGACGATAATAACGACGATATTAACGACGATAATAACGACGATATTAACGACGATAATAAGACAATAAAAAGAAGATAATGACAATAATAACGACGATATTAAAGATAATATTTATGACGATAACAACGTAGATAATGACGATAATAACGACGACATTAGTGACGATGATTATGACAAAATAACGACGATATTAACGACGATAATTATGAGGATGATAAGGACGATAACAACGATGATAATGACGATAATAACGACGACATTAGCGACGATGTTTATGACAAAATAACGACGATATTAACGACGATAATTATGAGGATAATAAGGACGATAACAACGATGATAATGACGATATTAACGACGATATTAACGACGATAATAACGACGTTAAAAACGACGATAAAAAGAAGATAATGACAATAATAACGACGATATTATCGATGATATTTATGACGATAACAACGTAGATAATGACGTTAATAACGACGACATTAGCGACGATGTTTATGACAAAATAACGACGATAACTATGAGGATAATAAGGACGATAACAACGATGATAATGACGATATTAACGACGATATTAACGACGATAATAACGACGTTAATAACGACGATAAAAAGAAGATAATGACAATAATAACGACGATATTATCGATGATATTTATGACGATAACAACGTAGATAATGACGATAATAACGACGACATTAACGACGATGATTATGACAAAATAACGACGATATTAACGACGATAATTATGAGGATGATAAGGACGATAACAACGATGATAATGACGATATTAACGACGATATTAACGACGATATTAACGACGATATTAACGACGATAAAAAGAAGATAATGACAATAATAACGACGATATTAACGATGATAATTATGACGAAAACAACGAAGATAATGACGATAATAACGACGACATTATCGTCAATGATTATGACAAAATAACGACGATATTAACGACGATAATTATGAGGATGATAAGGACGATAACAACGATGATAATGACGATAATAACGACGACATTAACGACGATGATTGTGACAAAATAACGACGATATTAACGACGATAATTATGAGGATGATAAGGACGATAACAAGGATGATAATGACGATATTAACGACGATATTAACGACGATAATAACGACGTTAATAACGACGATAAAAAGAAGATAATGACAATAATAACGACGATATTATCGATGATATTTATGACGATAACAACGATGATAATGACGATAATAACGACGACATTAACGACGATGATTATGACAAAATAACGACGATATTAACGACGATAATTATGAGGATGATAAGGACGATAACAACGATGATAATGACGATATTAACGACGATAATAACGACGATAACAACGATGATAATGACGATATTAACGACGATAATAACGACGATAACAACGATGATAATGACGAAATAACGACGATAATAACGACGATAATTATGAGGAAAATAACGACGATAACAACGATGACAATGACGATAATAACGACGATATTAACGACGATAATTATGCGGATAATAACGACGATAACAACGATGATAATAACGATAATAACGACGATATTAACGACGATAATTATGAGGATAATAAGGGCGATAACAACGATGATAATGACGATATTAACGACGATATTAACGACGATAATAACGACGATATTAACGACGATAATAACGACGATATTAACGACGATAATAAAGACAATAAAAAGAAGATAATGACAATAATAACGACGATATTATCGATGATATTTATGACAATAACAACGTAGATAATGACGATAATAACGACGACATTAACGACGATGATTATGACAAAATAACGACGATATTAACGACGATAATTATGAGGATGATAAGGACGATAACAATGATGATAATGACGATATTAACGACGATATTAACGACGATAATAACGACGTTAATAACGACGATAAAAAGAAGATAATGACAATAATAACGACGATATTATCGATGATATTTATGACGATAACAACGTAGATAATGACGATAATAACGACGACATTAATGACGATGATTATGACAAAATAACGACGATATTAACGACGATAATTATGAGGATGATAAGGACGATAACAAGGATGATAATGACGATATTAACGACGACATTAACGACGATGATTGTGACAAAATAACGACGATATTAACGACGATAATTATGAGGATAATAAGGACGATAACAATGATGATAATGACGATATTAACGACGATATTAACGACGATAATAACGACGTTAATAACGACGATAAAAAGAAGATAATGACAATAATAACGACGATATTATCGATGATATTTATGACGATAACAACGTAGATAATGACGATAATAACGACGACATTAACGACGATGATTATGACAAAATAACGACGATATTAACGACGATAATTATGAGGATAATAAGGACGATAACAACGATGATAATGACGATATTAACGACGATATTAACGACGATAATAACGACGTTAAAAACGACGATAAAAAGAAGATAATGACAATAATAACGACGATATTATCGATGATATTTATGACGATAACAACGTAGATAATGACGATAATAACGACGACATTAACGACGATGATTATGACAAAATAACGACGATATTAACGACGATAATTATGAGGATGATAAGGACGATAACAACGATGATAATGACGATAATAACGACGACATTAACGACGATGATTGTGACAAAATAACGACGATATTAACGACGATAATTATGAGGATAATAAGGACGATAACAACGATGATAATGACGATATTAACGACGATAATAACGACGATAATAACGACGTTAATAACGACGATAAAAAGAAGATAATGACAATAATAACGACGATATTATCGATGATATTTATGACGATAACAACGTAGATAATGACGATAATAACGACGACATTAACGACGATGATTATGACAAAATAACGACGATATTAACGACGATAATTATGAGGATAATAAGGACGATAACAACGATGATAATAACGATATTAACGACGATAATAACGACGATATTAACGACGATAATAACGACGTTAATAACGACGATAAAAAGAAGATAATGACAATAATAACGACGATATTATCGATGATATTTATGACGATAACAACGTAGATAATGACGATAATAACGACGACATTAACGACGATGATTATGACAAAATAACGACGATATTAACGACGATAATTATGAGGATGATAAGGACGATAACAACGATGATAATGACGATAATAACGACGACATTAACGACGATGATTGTGACAAAATAACGACGATAATTATGAGGATAATAAGGACGATAACAACGATGATAATGACGATATTAACGACGATATTAACGACGATAATAACGACGTTAAAAACGACGATAAAAAGAATATAATGACAATAATAACGACGATATTATCGATGATATTTATGACGATAACAACGTAGATAATGACGATAATAACGACGACATTAGCGACGATGTTTATGACAAAATAACGACGATATTAACGACGATAACTATGAGGATAATAAGGACGATAACAACGATGATAATGACGATATTAACGACGATATTAACGACGATAATAACGACGTTAATAACGACGATAAAAAGAAGATAATGACAATAATAACGACGATATTATCGATGATATTTATGACGATAACAACGTAGATAATGACGATAATAACGACGACATTAACGACGATGATTATGACAAAATAACGACGATATTAACGACGATAATTATGAGGATGATAAGGACGATAACAACGATGATAATGACGATATTAACGACGATATTAACGACGATATTAACGACGATATTAACGACGATAAAAAGAAGATAATGACAATAATAACGACGATATTAACGATGATAATTATGACGAAAACAACGAAGATAATGACGATAATAACGACGACATTATCGTCAATGATTATGACAAAATAACGACGATATTAACGACGATAATTATGAGGATGATAAGGACGATAACAACGATGATAATGACGATAATAACGACGACATTAACGACGATGATTGTGACAAAATAACGACGATATTAACGACGATAATTATGAGGATGATAAGGACGATAACAAGGATGATAATGACGATATTAACGACGATATTAACGACGATAATAACGACGTTAATAACGACGATAAAAAGAAGATAATGACAATAATAACGACGATATTATCGATGATATTTATGACGATAACAACGATGATAATGACGATAATAACGACGACATTAACGACGATGATTATGACAAAATAACGACGATATTAACGACGATAATTATGAGGATGATAAGGACGATAACAACGATGATAATGACGATATTAACGACGATAATAACGACGATAACAACGATGATAATGACGATATTAACGACGATAATAACGACGATAACAACGATGATAATGACGAAATAACGACGATAATAACGACGATAATTATGAGGAAAATAACGACGATAACAACGATGACAATGACGATAATAACGACGATATTAACGACGATAATTATGCGGATAATAACGACGATAACAACGATGATAATAACGATAATAACGACGATATTAACGACGATAATTATGAGGATAATAAGGGCGATAACAACGATGATAATGACGATATTAACGACGATATTAACGACGATAATAACGACGATATTAACGACGATAATAACGACGATATTAACGACGATAATAAAGACAATAAAAAGAAGATAATGACAATAATAACGACGATATTATCGATGATATTTATGACAATAACAACGTAGATAATGACGATAATAACGACGACATTAACGACGATGATTATGACAAAATAACGACGATATTAACGACGATTATTATGAGGATGATAAGGACGATAACAATGATGATAATGACGATATTAACGACGATATTAACGACGATAATAACGACGTTAATAACGACGATAAAAAGAAGATAATGACAATAATAACGACGATATTATCGATGATATTTATGACGATAACAACGTAGATAATGACGATAATAACGACGACATTAACGACGATGATTATGACAAAATAACGACGATATTAACGACGATAATTATGAGGATGATAAGGACGATAACAAGGATGATAATGACGATATTAACGACGACATTAACGACGATGATTGTGACAAAATAACGATGATATTAACGACGATAATTATGAGGATAATAAGGACGATAACAATGATGATAATGACGATATTAACGACGATATTAACGACGATAATAACGACGTTAATAACGACGATAAAAAGAAGATAATGACAATAATAACGACGATATTATCGATGATATTTATGACGATAACAACGTAGATAATGACGATAATAACGACGACATTAACGACGATGATTATGACAAAATAACGACGATATTAACGACGATAATTATGAGGATAATAAGGACGATAACAACGATGATAATGACGATATTAACGACGATATTAACGACGATAATAACGACGTTAAAAACGACGATAAAAAGAAGATAATGACAATAATAACGACGATATTATCGATGATATTTATGACGATAACAACGTAGATAATGACGATAATAACGACGACATTAACGACGATGATTATGACAAAATAACGACGATATTAACGACGATAATTATGAGGATGATAAGGACGATAACAACGATGATAATGACGATAATAACGACGACATTAACGACGATGATTGTGACAAAATAACGACGATATTAACGACGATAATTATGAGGATAATAAGGACGATAACAACGATGATAATGACGATATTAACGACGATAATAACGACGATAATAACGACGTTAATAACGACGATAAAAAGAAGATAATGACAATAATAACGACGATATTATCGATGATATTTATGACGATAACAACGTAGATAATGACGATAATAACGACGACATTAACGACGATGATTATGACAAAATAACGACGATATTAACGACGATAATTATGAGGATAATAAGGACGATAACAACGATGATAATAACGATATTAACGACGATAATAACGACGATATTAACGACGATAATAACGACGTTAATAACGACGATAAAAAGAAGATAATGACAATAATAACGACGATATTATCGATGATATTTATGACGATAACAACGTAGATAATGACGATAATAACGACGACATTAACGACGATGATTATGACAAAATAACGACGATATTAACGACGATAATTATGAGGATAATAAGGACGATAACAACGATGATAATGACGATAATAACGACGATATTAACGACGATAATAACGACGATATTAACGACGATAATAAAGACAATAAAAAGAAGATAATGACAATAATAACGACGATATTAAAGATAATATTTATGACGATAACAACGTAGATAATGACGATAATAACGACGACATTAGTGACGATGATTATGACAAAATAACGACGATATTAACGACGATAATTATGAGGATGATAAGGACGATAACAACGATGATAATGACGATAATAACGACGACATTAGCGACGATGTTTATGACAAAATAACGACGATATTAACGACGATAATTATGAGGATAATAAGGACGATAACAACGATGATAATGACGATATTAACGACGATATTAACGACGATAATAACGACGTTAAAAACGACGATAAAAAGAATATAATGACAATAATAACGACGATATTATCGATGATATTTATGACGATAACAACGTAGATAATGACGATAATAACGACGACATTAGCGACGATGTTTATGACAAAATAACGACGATATTAACGACGATAACTATGAGGATAATAAGGACGATAACAACGATGATAATGACGATATTAACGACGATATTAACGACGATAATAACGACGTTAATAACGACGATAAAAAGAAGATAATGACAATAATAACGACGATATTATCGATGATATTTATGACGATAACAACGTAGATAATGACGATAATAACGACGACATTAACGACGATGATTATGACAAAATAACGACGATATTAACGACGATAATTATGAGGATGATAAGGACGATAACAACGATGATAATGACGATAATAACGACGACATTAACGACGATGATTGTGACAAAATAACGACGATATTAACGACGATAATTATGAGGATAATAAGGACGATAACAACGATGATAATGACGATATTAACGACGATAATAACTACGATAATAACGACGTTAATAACGACGATAAAAAGAAGATAATGACAATAATAACGACGATATTATCGATGATATTTATGACGATAACAACGTAGATAATGACGATAATAACGACGACATTAACGACGATGATTATGACAAAATAACGACGATATTAACGACGATAATTATGAGGATAATAAGGACGATAACAACGATGATAATAACGATATTAACGACGATAATAACGACGATATTAACGACGATAATAACGACGTTAATAACGACGATAAAAAGAAGATAATGACAATAATAACGACGATATTATCGATGATATTTATGACGATAACAACGTAGATAATGACGATAATAACGACGACATTAACGACGATGATTATGACAAAATAACGACGATATTAACGACGATAATTATGAGGATAATAAGGACGATAACAACGATGATAATGACGATAATAACGACGATATTAACGACGATAATAACGACGATATTAACGACGATAATAAAGACAATAAAAAGAAGATAATGACAATAATAACGACGATATTAAAGATAATATTTATGACGATAACAACGTAGATAATGACGATAATAACGACGACATTAGTGACGATGATTATGACAAAATAACGACGATATTAACGACGATAATTATGAGGATGATAAGGACGATAACAACGATGATAATGACGATAATAACGACGACATTAGCGACGATGTTTATGACAAAATAACGACGATATTAACGACGATAATTATGAGGATAATAAGGACGATAACAACGATGATAATGACGATATTAACGACGATATTAACGACGATAATAACGACGTTAAAAACGACGATAAAAAGAATATAATGACAATAATAACGACGATATTATCGATGATATTTATGACGATAACAACGTAGATAATGACGATAATAACGACGACATTAGCGACGATGTTTATGACAAAATAACGACGATATTAACGACGATAACTATGAGGATAATAAGGACGATAACAACGATGATAATGACGATATTAACGACGATATTAACGACGATAATAACGACGTTAATAACGACGATAAAAAGAAGATAATGACAATAATAACGACGATATTATCGATGATATTTATGACGATAACAACGTAGATAATGACGATAATAACGACGACATTAACGACGATGATTATGACAAAATAACGACGATATTAACGACGATAATTATGAGGATAATAAGGACGATAACAACGATGATAATGACGATAATAACGACGATATTAACGACGATAATAACGACGATATTAACGACGATAATAAAGACAATAAAAAGAAGATAATGACAATAATAACGACGATATTATCGATGATATTTATGACAATAACAACGTAGATAATGACGATAATAACGACGACATTAATGACGATGATTATGACAAAATAACGACGATATTAACGACGATAATTATGAGGATGATAAGGACGATAACAATGATGATAATGACGATATTAACGACGATATTAACGACGATAATAACGACGTTAAAAACGACGATAAAAAGAAGATAATGACAATAATAACGACGATATTATCGATGATATTTATGACGATAACAACGTAGATAATGACGATAATAACGACGACATTAACGACGATGATTATGACAAAATAACGACGATATTAACGACGATAATTATGAGGATGATAAGGACGATAACAACGATGATAATGACGATAATAACGACGACATTAACGACGATGATTGTGACAAAATAACGACGATATTAACGACGATAATTATGAGGATAATAAGGACGATAACAACGATGATAATGACGATATTAACGACGATAATAACGACGATAATAACGACGTTAATAACCACGATAAAAAGAAGATAATGACAATAATAACGACGATATTATCGATGATATTTATGACGATAACAACGTAGATAATGACGATAATAACGACGACATTAACTACGATGATTATGACAAAATAACGACGATATTAACGACGATAATTATGAGGATAATAAGGACGATAACAACGATGATAATAACGATATTAACGACGATAATAACGACGATATTAACGACGATAATAACGACGTTAATAACGACGATAAAAAGAAGATAATGACAATAATAACGACGATATTATCGATGATATTTATGACGATAACAACGTAGATAATGACGATAATAACGACGACATTAACGACGATGATTATGACAAAATAACGACGATATTAACGACGATAATTATGAGGATAATAAGGACGATAACAACGATGATAATGACGATTTTAACGACGATATTAACGACGATAATAACGACGATATTAACGACGATAATAAAGACAATAAAAAGAAGATAATGACAATAATAACGACGATATTAACGATAATATTTATGACGATAACAACGTAGATAATGACGATAATAACGACGACATTAACGACGATGATTATGACAAAATAACGACGATATTAACGACGATAATTATAAGGATGATAAGGACGATAACAACGATGATAATGACGATAATAACGACGACATTAACGACGATGATTGTGACAAAATAACGACGATATTAACGACGATAATTATGAGGATAATAAGGACGATAACAACGATGATAATGACGATATTAACGAAGATAATAACGACGATAATAACGACGTTAATAACGACGATAAAAAGAAGATAATGACAATAATAACGACGATATTATCGATGATATTTATGACGATAACAACGTAGATAATGACGATAATAACGACGACATTAACGACGATGATTATGACAAAATAACGACGATATTAACGACGATAATTATGAGGATAATAAGGACGATAACAACGATGATAATGACGATATTAACGACGATATTAACGACGATATTAACGACGATAATAAAGACAATAAAAAGAAGATAATGACAATAATAACGACGATATTATCGATGATATTTATGACGATAACAACGTAGATAATGACGATAATAACGACGACATTAACGACGATGATTATGACAAAATAACGACGATATTAACGACGATAATTATGAGGATAATAAGGACGATAAAAACGATGATAATGACGATATTAACGACGATATTAACGACGATATTAACGACGATATTAACGACGATAATAAAGACAATAAAAAGAAGATAATGACAATAATAACGACGATATTAACGATAATATTTATGACGATAACAACGTAGATAATGACGATAATAACGACGACATTAATGACGATGATTATGACAAAATAACGACGATATTAACGACGATAATTATGAGGATGATAAGGAAGATAACAACGATGATAATGACGATAATAACGACGACATTAACGACGATGATTGTGACAAAATAACGACGATATTAACGACGATAATTATGAGGATAATAAGGACGATAACAACGATGATAATGACGATATTAACGACGATATTAACGACGATAATAACGACGATATTAACGACGATAATAACGACGATAAAAAGAAGATAATGACAATAATAACGACGATATTAACGATGATAATTATGACGATAACAACGAAGATAATGACGATAATAACGACGACATTATAGTCAATGATTATAACAAAATAACGACGATATTAACGACGATAATTATGAGGATGATAAGGACGATAACAACGATGATAATGACGATAATAACGACGACATTAACGACGATGATTGTGACAAAATAACGACGATATTAACGACGATAATTATGAGGATGATAAGGACGATAACAACGATGATAATGACGATATTAACGACGATATTAACGACGATAATAACGACGTTAATAACGACGATAAAAAGAAGATAATGACAATAATAACGACGATATTATCGATGATATTTATGACGATAACAACGTAGATAATGACGATAATAACGACGACATTAACGACGATGATTATGACAAAATAACGACGATATTAACGACGATAATTATGAGGATAATAAGGACGATAACAACGATGATAATGACGATATTAACGACGATATTAACGACGATATTAACGACGATAATAACGACGTTAATAACGACGATAAAAAGAAGATAATGACAATAATAACGACGATATTATCGATGATATTTATGACGATAACAACGATGATAATGACGATAATAACGACGACATTAACGACGATGATTATGACAAAATAACGACGATATTAACGACGATAATTATGAGGATGATAAGGACGATAACAACGATGATAATGACGATATTAACGACGATAATAACGACGATAACAACGATGATAATGACGATATTAACGACGATAATAACGACGATAACAACGATGATAATGACGAAATAACGACGATAATAACGACGATAATTATGAGGAAAATAACGACGATAACAACGATGACAATGACGATAATAACGACGATATTAACGACGATAATTATGCGGATAATAACGACGATAACAACGATGATAATAACGATAATAACGACGATATTAACGACGATAATTATGAGGATAATAAGGACGATAACAACGATGATAATGACGATATTAACGACGATATTAACGACGATAATAACGACGATATTAACGACGATAATAACGACGATATTAACGACGATAATAAAGACAATAAAAAGAAGATAATGACAATAATAAAGACGATATTATCGATGATATTTATGACAATAACAACGTAGATAATGACGATAATAACGACGACATTAACGACGATGATTATGACAAAATAACGACGATATTAACGACGATAATTATGAGGATGATAAGGACGATAACAATGATGATAATGACGATATTAACGACGATATTAACGACGATAATAACGACGTTAATAACGACGATAAAAAGAAGATAATGACAATAATAACGACGATATTATCGATGATATTTATGACGATAACAACGTAGATAATGACGATAATAACGACGACATTAACGACGATGATTATGACAAAATAACGACGATATTAACGACGATAATTATGAGGATGATAAGGACGATAACAAGGATGATAATGACGATATTAACGACGACATTAACGACGATGATTGTGACAAAATAACGACGATATTAACGACGATAATTATGAGGATAATAAGCACGATAACAACGATGATAATAACGATATTAACGACGATAATAACGACGATATTAACGACGATAATAACGACGTTAATAACGACGATAAAAAGAAGATAATGACAATAATAACGACGATATTATCGATGATATTTATGACGATAACAACGTAGATAATGACGATAATAACGACGACATTAACGACGATGATTATGACAAAATAACGACGATATTAACGACGATAATTATGAGGATAATAAGGACGATAACAACGATGATAATGACGATAATAACGACGATATTAACGACGATAATAACGACGATATTAACGACGATAATAAAGACAATAAAAAGAAGATAATGACAATAATAACGACGATATTAAAGATAATATTTATGACGATAACAACGTAGATAATGACGATAATAACGACGACATTAGTGACGATGATTATGACAAAATAACGACGATATTAACGACGATAATTATGAGGATGATAAGGACGATAACAACGATGATAATGACGATAATAACGACGACATTAGCGACGATGTTTATGACAAAATAACGACGATATTAACGACGATAATTATGAGGATAATAAGGACGATAACAACGATGATAATGACGATATTAACGACGATATTAACGACGATAATAACGACGTTAAAAACGACGATAAAAAGAATATAATGACAATAATAACGACGATATTATCGATGATATTTATGACGATAACAACGTAGATAATGACGATAATAACGACGACATTAGCGACGATGTTTATGACAAAATAACGACGATATTAACGACGATAACTATGAGGATAATAAGGACGATAACAACGATGATAATGACGATATTAACGACGATATTAACGACGATAATAACGACGTTAATAACGACGATAAAAAGAAGATAATGACAATAATAACGACGATATTATCGATGATATTTATGACGATAACAACGTAGATAATGACGATAATAACGACGACATTAACGACGATGATTATGACAAAATAACGACGATATTAACGACGATAATTATGAGGATAATAAGGACGATAACAACGATGATAATGACGATAATAACGACGATATTAACGACGATAATAACGACGATATTAACGACGATAATAAAGACAATAAAAAGAAGATAATGACAATAATAACGACGATATTATCGATGATATTTATGACAATAACAACGTAGATAATGACGATAATAACGACGACATTAATGACGATGATTATGACAAAATAACGACGATATTAACGACGATAATTATGAGGATGATAAGGACGATAACAATGATGATAATGACGATATTAACGACGATATTAACGACGATAATAACGACGTTAAAAACGACGATAAAAAGAAGATAATGACAATAATAACGACGATATTATCGATGATATTTATGACGATAACAACGTAGATAATGACGATAATAACGACGACATTAACGACGATGATTATGACAAAATAACGACGATATTAACGACGATAATTATGAGGATGATAAGGACGATAACAACGATGATAATGACGATAATAACGACGACATTAACGACGATGATTGTGACAAAATAACGACGATATTAACGACGATAATTATGAGGATAATAAGGACGATAACAACGATGATAATGACGATATTAACGACGATAATAACGACGATAATAACGACGTTAATAACCACGATAAAAAGAAGATAATGACAATAATAACGACGATATTATCGATGATATTTATGACGATAACAACGTAGATAATGACGATAATAACGACGACATTAACTACGATGATTATGACAAAATAACGACGATATTAACGACGATAATTATGAGGATAATAAGGACGATAACAACGATGATAATAACGATATTAACGACGATAATAACGACGATATTAACGACGATAATAACGACGTTAATAACGACGATAAAAAGAAGATAATGACAATAATAACGACGATATTATCGATGATATTTATGACGATAACAACGTAGATAATGACGATAATAACGACGACATTAACGACGATGATTATGACAAAATAACGACGATATTAACGACGATAATTATGAGGAAAATAAGGACGATAACAACGATGATAATGACGATTTTAACGACGATATTAACGACGATAATAACGACGATATTAACGACGATAATAAAGACAATAAAAAGAAGATAATGACAATAATAACGACGATATTAACGATAATATTTATGACGATAACAACGTAGATAATGACGATAATAACGACGACATTAACGACGATGATTATGACAAAATAACGACGATATTAACGACGATAATTATGAGGATGATAAGGACGATAACAACGATGATAATGACGATAATAACGACGACATTAACGACGATGATTGTGACAAAATAACGACGATATTAACGACGATAATTATGAGGATAATAAGGACGATAACAACGATGATAATGACGATATTAACGAAGATAATAACGACGATAATAACGACGTTAATAACGACGATAAAAAGAAGATAATGACAATAATAACGACGATATTATCGATGATATTTATGACGATAACAACGTAGATAATGACGATAATAACGACGACATTAACGACGATGATTATGACAAAATAACGACGATATTAACGACGATAATTATGAGGATAATAAGGACGATAACAACGATGATAATGACGATATTAACGACGATATTAACGACGATATTAACGACGATAATAAAGACAATAAAAAGAAGATAATGACAATAATAACGACGATATTATCGATGATATTTATGACGATAACAACGTAGATAATGACGATAATAACGACGACATTAACGACGATGATTATGACAAAATAACGACGATATTAACGACGATAATTATGAGGATAATAAGGACGATAAAAACGATGATAATGACGATATTAACGACGATATTAACGACGATAATAAAGACAATAAAAAGAAGATAATGACAATAATAACGACGATATTAACGATAATATTTATGACGATAACAACGTAGATAATGACGATAATAACGACGACATTAATGACGATGATTATGACAAAATAACGACGATATTAACGACGATAATTATGAGGATGATAAGGAAGATAACAACGATGATAATGACGATAATAACGACGACATTAACGACGATGATTGTGACAAAATAACGACGATATTAACGACGATAATTATGAGGATAATAAGGACGATAACAACGATGATAATGACGATATTAACGACGATATTAACGACGATAATAACGACGATATTAACGACGATAATAACGACGATAAAAAGAAGATAATGACAATAATAACGACGATATTAACGATGATAATTATGACGATAACAACGAAGATAATGACGATAATAACGACGACATTATAGTCAATGATTATAACAAAATAACGACGATATTAACGACGATAATTATGAGGATGATAAGGACGATAACAACGATGATAATGACGATAATAACGACGACATTAACGACGATGATTGTGACAAAATAACGACGATATTAACGACGATAATTATGAGGATGATAAGGACGATAACAACGATGATAATGACGATATTAACGACGATATTAACGACGATAATAACGACGTTAATAACGACGATAAAAAGAAGATAATGACAATAATAACGACGATATTATCGATGATATTTATGACGATAACAACGTAGATAATGACGATAATAACGACGACATTAACGACGATGATTATGACAAAATAACGACGATATTAACGACGATAATTATGAGGATAATAAGGACGATAACAACGATGATAATGACGATATTAACGACGATATTAACGACGATATTAACGACGATAATAACGACGTTAATAACGACGATAAAAAGAAGATAATGACAATAATAACGACGATATTATCGATGATATTTATGACGATAACAACGATGATAATGACGATAATAACGACGACATTAACGACGATGATTATGACAAAATAACGACGATATTAACGACGATAATTATGAGGATGATAAGGACGATAACAACGATGATAATGACGATATTAACGACGATAATAACGACGATAACAACGATGATAATGACGATATTAACGACGATAATAACGACGATAACAACGATGATAATGACGAAATAACGACGATAATAACGACGATAATTATGAGGAAAATAACGACGATAACAACGATGACAATGACGATAATAACGACGATATTAACGACGATAATTATGCGGATAATAACGACGATAACAACGATGATAATAACGATAATAACGACGATATTAACGACGATAATTATGAGGATAATAAGGACGATAACAACGATGATAATGACGATATTAACGACGATATTAACGACGATAATAACGACGATATTAACGACGATAATAACGACGATATTAACGACGATAATAAAGACAATAAAAAGAAGATAATGACAATAATAAAGACGATATTATCGATGATATTTATGACAATAACAACGTAGATAATGACGATAATAACGACGACATTAACGACGATGATTATGACAAAATAACGACGATATTAACGACGATAATTATGAGGATGATAAGGACGATAACAATGATGATAATGACGATATTAACGACGATATTAACGACGATAATAACGACGTTAATAACGACGATAAAAAGAAGATAATGACAATAATAACGACGATATTATCGATGATATTTATGACGATAACAACGTAGATAATGACGATAATAACGACGACATTAACGACGATGATTATGACAAAATAACGACGATATTAACGACGATAATTATGAGGATGATAAGGACGATAACAAGGATGATAATGACGATATTAACGACGACATTAACGACGATGATTGTGACAAAATAACGACGATATTAACGACGATAATTATGAGGATAATAAGGACGATAACAACGATGATAATAACGATATTAACGACGATAATAACGACGATATTAACGACGATAATAACGACGTTAATAACGACGATAAAAAGAAGATAATGACAATAATAACGACGATATTATCGATGATATTTATGACGATAACAACGTAGATAATGACGATAATAACGACGACATTAACGACGATGATTATGACAAAATAACGACGATATTAACGACGATAATTATGAGGATAATAAGGACGATAACAACGATGATAATGACGATAATAACGACGATATTAACGACGATAATAACGACGATATTAACGACGATAATAAAGACAATAAAAAGAAGATAATGACAATAATAACGACGATATTAAAGATAATATTTATGACGATAACAACGTAGATAATGACGATAATAACGACGACATTAGTGACGATGATTATGACAAAATAACGACGATATTAACGACGATAATTATGAGGATGATAAGGACGATAACAACGATGATAATGACGATAATAACGACGACATTAGCGACGATGTTTATGACAAAATAACGACGATATTAACGACGATAATTATGAGGATAATAAGGACGATAACAACGATGATAATGACGATATTAACGACGATATTAACGACGATAATAACGACGTTAAAAACGACGATAAAAAGAAGATAATGACAATAATAACGACGATATTATCGATGATATTTATGACGATAACAACGTAGATAATGACGATAATAACGACGACATTAGCGACGATGTTTATGACAAAATAACGACGATATTAACGACGATAACTATGAGGATAATAAGGACGATAACAACGATGATAATGACGATATTAACGACGATATTAACGACGATATTAACGACGATAATAAAGACAATAAAAAGAAGATAATGACAATAATAACGACGATATTAACGATAATATTTATGACGATAACAACGTAGATAATGACGATAATAACGACGACATTAACGACGATGATTATGACAAAATAACGACGATATTAACGACGATAATTTTGAGGATGATAAGGACGATAACAACGATGATAATGACGATAATAACGACGACATTAACGACGATGATTGTGACAAAATAACGACGATATTAACGACGATAATTATGAGGATAATAAGGACGATAACAACGATGATAATGACGATATTAACGACGATAATAACGACGATAATAACGACGTTAATAACGACGATAAAAAGAAGATAATGACAATAATAACGACGATATTATCGATGATATTTATGACGATAACAACGTAGATAATGACGATAATAACGACGACATTAACGACGATGATTATGACAAAATAACGACGATATTAACGACGATAATTATGAGGATAATAAGGACGATAACAACGATGATAATGACGATAATAACGACGACATTAACGACGATGATTATGACAAAATAACGACGATATTAACGACGATAATTATGAGGATGATAAGGACGATAACAACGATGATAATGACGATAATAACGACGACATTAACGACGATAATAAAGACAATAAAAAGAAGATAATGACAATAATAACGACGATATTAACGATAATATTTATGACGATAACAACGTAGATAATGACGATAATAACGACGACATTAACGACGATGATTATGACAAAATAACGACAATATTAACGACGATAATTTTGAGGATGATAAGGACGATAACAACGATGATAATGACGATAATAACGACGACATTAACGACGATGATTGTGACAAAATAACGACGATATTAACGACGATAATTATGAGGATAATAAGGACGATAACAACGATGATAATGACGATATTAACGACGATAATAACGACGATAATAACGAAGTTAATAACGACGATAAAAAGAAGATAATGACAATAATAACGACGATATTATCGATGATATTTATGACGATAACAACGTAGATAATGACGATAATAACGACGACATTAACGACGATGATTATGACAAAATAACGACGATATTAACGACGATTATTATGAGGATGATAAGGACGATAACAAGGATGATAATGACGATATTAACGACGACATTAACGACGATGATTGTGACAAAATAACGACGATATTAACGACGATAATTATGAGGATAATAAGGACGATAACAACGATGATAATAACGATATTAACGACGATAATAACGACGATATTATCGTCGTTAATATCGTCGTTAATAACGACGATAAAAAGAAGATAATGACAATAATAACGACGATATTATCGATGATATTTATGACGATAACAACGTAGATAATGACGATAATAACGACGACATTAACGACGATGATTATGACAAAATAACGACGATATTAACGACGATAATTATGAGGATAATAAGGACGATAACAACGATGATAATGACGATAATAACGACGATATTAACGACGATAATAACGACGATATTAACGACGATAATAAAGACAATAAAAAGAAGATAATGACAATAATAACGACGATATTAACGATAATATTTATGACGATAACAACGTAGATAATGACGATAATAACGACGACATTAGTGACGATGATTATGACAAAATAACGACGATATTAACGACGATAATTATGAGGATGATAAGGACGATAACAACGATGATAATGACGATAATAACGACGACATTAGCGACGATGTTTATGACAAAATAACGACGATATTAACGACGATAATTATGAGGATAATAAGGACGATAACAACGATGATAATGACGATATTAACGACGATATTAACGACGATAATAACGACGTTAAAAACGACGATAAAAAGAAGATAATGACAATAATAACGACGATATTATCGATGATATTTATGACGATAACAACGTAGATAATGACGATAATAACGACGACATTAGCGACGATGTTTATGACAAAATAACGACGATATTAACGACGATAACTATGAGGATAATAAGGACGATAACAACGATGATAATGACGATATTAACGACGATATTAACGACGATATTAACGACGATAATAAAGACAATAAAAAGAAGATAATGACAATAATAACGACGATATTAACGATAATATTTATGACGATAACAACGTAGATAATGACGATAATAACGACGACATTAACGACGATGATTATGACAAAATAACGACGATATTAACGACGATAATATTGAGGATGATAAGGACGATAACAACGATGATAATGACGATAATAACGACGACATTAACGACGATGATTGTGACAAAATAACGACGATATTAACGACGATAATTATGAGGATAATAAGGACGATAACAACGATGATAATGACGATATTAACGACGATAATAACGACGATAATAACGACGTTAATAACGACGATAAAAAGAAGATAATGACAATAATAACGACGATATTATCGATGATATTTATGACGATAACAACGTAGATAATGACGATAATAACGACGACATTAACGACGATGATTATGACAAAATAACGACGATATTAACGACGATAATTATGAGGATAATAAGGACGATAACAACGATGATAATGACGATAATAACGACGACATTAACGACGATGATTATGACAAAATAACGACGATATTAACGACGATAATTATGAGGATGATAAGGACGATAACAACGATGATAATGACGATAATAACGACGACATTAACGACGATAATAAAGACAATAAAAAGAAGATAATGACAATAATAACGACGATATTAACGATAATATTTATGACGATAACAACGTAGATAATGACGATAATAACGACGACATTAACGACGATGATTATGACAAAATAACGACAATATTAACGACGATAATTTTGAGGATGATAAGGACGATAACAACGATGATAATGACGATAATAACGACGACATTAACGACGATGATTGTGACAAAATAACGACGATATTAACGACGATAATTATGAGGATAATAAGGACGATAACAACGATGATAATGACGATATTAACGACGATAATAACGACGATAATAACGAAGTTAATAACGACGATAAAAAGAAGATAATGACAATAATAACGACGATATTATCGATGATATTTATGACGATAACAACGTAGATAATGACGATAATAACGACGACATTAACGACGATGATTATGACAAAATAACGACGATATTAACGACGATTATTATGAGGATGATAAGGACGATAACAAGGATGATAATGACGATATTAACGACGACATTAACGACGATGATTGTGACAAAATAACGACGATATTAACGACGATAATTATGAGGATAATAAGGACGATAACAACGATGATAATAACGATATTAACGACGATAATAACGACGATATTAACGTCGTTATTATCGTCGTTAATAACGACGATAAAAAGAAGATAATGACAATAATAACGACGATATTATCGATGATATTTATGACGATAACAACGTAGATAATGACGATAATAACGACGACATTAACGACGATGATTATGACAAAATAACGACGATATTAACGACGATAATTATGAGGATAATAAGGACGATAACAACGATGATAATGACGATAATAACGACGATATTAACGACGATAATAACGACGATATTAACGACGATAATAAAGACAATAAAAAGAAGATAATGACAATAATAACGACGATATTAAAGATAATATTTATGACGATAACAACGTAGATAATGACGATAATAACGACGACATTAGTGACGATGATTATGACAAAATAACGACGATATTAACGACGATAATTATGAGGATGATAAGGACGATAACAACGATGATAATGACGATAATAACGACGACATTAGCGACGATGTTTATGACAAAATAACGACGATATTAACGACGATAATTATGAGGATAATAAGGACGATAACAACGATGATAATGACGATATTAACGACGATATTAACGACGATAATAACGACGTTAAAAACGACGATAAAAAGAAGATAATGACAATAATAACGACGATATTATCGATGATATTTATGACGATAACAACGTAGATAATGACGATAATAACGACGACATTAGCGACGATGTTTATGACAAAATAACGACGATATTAACGACGATAACTATGAGGATAATAAGGACGATAACAACGATGATAATGACGATATTAACGACGATATTAACGACGATATTAACGACGATAATAAAGACAATAAAAAGAAGATAATGACAATAATAACGACGATATTAACGATAATATTTATGACGATAACAACGTAGATAATGACGATAATAACGACGACATTAACGACGGTGATTATGACAAAATAACGACGATATTAACGACGATAATTTTGAGGATGATAAGGACGATAACAACGATGATAATGACGATAATAACGACGACATTAACGACGATGATTGTGACAAAATAACGACGATATTAACGACGATAATTATGAGGATAATAAGGACGATAACAACGATGATAATGACGATATTAACGACGATAATAACGACGATAATAACGACGTTAATAACGACGATAAAAAGAAGATAATGACAATAATAACGACGATATTATCGATGATATTTATGACGATAACAACGTAGATAATGACGATAATAACGACGACATTAACGACGATGATTATGACAAAATAACGACGATATTAACGACGATAATTATGAGGATAATAAGGACGATAACAACGATGATAATGACGATAATAACGACGACATTAACGACGATGATTATGACAAAATAACGACGATATTAACGACGATAATTATGAGGATGATAAGGACGATAACAACGATGATAATGACGATAATAACGACGACATTAACGACGATGATTGTGACAAAATAACGACGATATTAACGACGATAATTATGAGGATAATAAGGACGATAACAACGATGATAATGACGATATTAACGACGATATTAACGACGATAATAACGACGATATTAACGACGATAATAACGACGATATTAACGACGATAATAACGACGATAAAAAGAAGATAATGACAATAATAACGACGATATTATCGATGATATTTATGACGATAACAACGTAGATAATGACGATAATAACGACGACATTAACGACGATGATTATGACAAAATAACGACGATATTAACGACGATAATTATGAGGATAATAAGGACGATAACAACGATGATAATGACGATAATAACGACGATATTAACGACGATAATAACGACGATATTAACGACGATAATAAAGACAATAAAAAGAAGATAATGACAATAATAACGACGATATTAAAGATAATATTTATGACGATAACAACGTAGATAATGACGATAATAACGACGACATTAGTGACGATGATTATGACAAAATAACGACGATATTAACGACGATAATTATGAGGATGATAAGGACGATAACAACGATGATAATGACGATAATAACGACGACATTAGCGACGATGTTTATGACAAAATAACGACGATATTAACGACGATAATTATGAGGATAATAAGGACGATAACAACGATGATAATGACGATATTAACGACGATATTAACGACGATAATAACGACGTTAAAAACGACGATAAAAAGAAGATAATGACAATAATAACGACGATATTATCGATGATATTTATGACGATAACAACGTAGATAATGACGATAATAACGACGACATTAGCGACGATGTTTATGACAAAATAACGACGATATTAACGACGATAACTATGAGGATAATAAGGACGATAACAACGATGATAATGACGATATTAACGACGATATTAACGACGATATTAACGACGATAATAAAGACAATAAAAAGAAGATAATGACAATAATAACGACGATATTAACGATAATATTTATGACGATAACAACGTAGATAATGACGATAATAACGACGACATTAACGACGATGATTATGACAAAATAACGACGATATTTACGACGATAATTTTGAGGATGATAAGGACGATAACAACGATGATAATGACGATAATAACGACGACATTAACGACGATGATTGTGACAAAATAACGACGATATTAACGACGATAATTATGAGGATAATAAGGACGATAACAACGATGATAATGACGATATTAACGACGATAATAACGACGATAATAACGACGTTAATAACGACGATAAAAAGAAGATAATGACAATAATAACGACGATATTATCGATGATATTTATGACGATAACAACGTAGATAATGACGATAATAACGACGACATTAACGACGATGATTATGACAAAATAACGACGATATTAACGACGATAATTATGAGGATAATAAGGACGATAACAACGATGATAATGACGATAATAACGACGACATTAACGACGATGATTATGACAAAATAACGACGATATTAACGACGATAATTATGAGGATGATAAGGACGATAACAACGATGATAATGACGATAATAACGATGACATTAACGACGATGATTGTGACAAAATAACGACGATATTAACGACGATAATTATGAGGATAATAAGGACGATAACAACGATGATAATGACGATATTAACGACGATATTAACGACGATAATAACGACGATATTAGCGACGATAATAAAGACGATAAAAAGAAGATAATGACAATAATAACGACGATATTAACGATGATAATTATGACGATAACAACGAAGATAATGACGATAATAACGACGACATTAACGACGATGATTATGACAAAATAACGACGATATTAACGACGATAATTATGAGGATGATAAGGACGATAACAACGATGATAATGACGATAATAACGACGACATTAACGACGATGATTGTGACAAAATAACGACGATATTAACGACGATAATTATGAGGATAATAAGGACGATAACAACGATGATAATGACGATAATAACGACGACATTAACTACGATGATTATG
Organism: Dolichovespula media; assembly: GCA_911387685.1. Lineage (NCBI taxonomy): Eukaryota > Metazoa > Arthropoda > Insecta > Hymenoptera > Vespidae > Dolichovespula > Dolichovespula media. The sequence continues at coordinate 28,219 of CAJVQJ010000044.1, forward strand.
ACAAAATAACGACGATATTAACGACGATAATTATGAGGATGATAAGGACGATAACAACGATGATAGTGACGATAATAACGACGACATTAGCGACGATGTTTATGACAAAATAACGACGATATTAACGACGATAATTATGAGGATGATAAGGACGATAACAATGATGATAATGACGATATTAACGACGATATTAACGACGATAATAACGACGTTAATAACGACGATAAAAAGAAGATAATGACAATAATAACGACGATATTAACGACGATAATTATGAGGATGATAAGGACGATAACAACGATGATAATGACGATATTAACGACGATATTAACGACGATAATAACGACGTTAATAACGACGATAAAAAGAAGATAATGACAATAATAACGACGATATTATCGATGATATTTATGACGATAACAACGTAGATAATGACGATAATAACGACGACATTAACGACGATGATTATGACAAAATAACGACGATATTAACGACGATAATTATGAGGATGATAAGGACGATAACAAGGATGATAATGACGATATTAACGACGACATTAACGACGATGATTGTGACAAAATAACGACGTTATTAACGACGATAATTATGAGGATAATAAGGACGATAACAACGATGATAATAACGATATTAACGACGATAATAACGACGATATTAACGACTATAATAACGACGTTAATAACGACGATAAAAAGAAGATAATGACAATAATAACGACGATATTATCGATGATATTTATGACGATAACAACGTAGATAATGACGATAATAACGACGACATTAACGACGATGATTATGACAAAATAACGACGATATTAACGACGATAATTATGAGGATAATAAGGACGATAACAACGATGATAATGACGATAATAACGACGATATTAACGACGATAATAACGACGATATTAACGACGATAATAAAGACAATAAAAAGAAGATAATGACAATAATAACGACGATATTATCGATGATATTTATGACAATAACAACGTAGATAATGACGATAATAACGACGACATTAACGACGATGATTATGACAAAATAACGACGATATTAACGACGATAATTATGAGGATGATAAGGACGATAACAACGATGATAATGACGATAATAACGACGACATTAACGACGATGATTGTGACAAAATAACGACGATATTAACGACGATAATTATGAGGATAATAAGGACGATAACAACGAAGATAATGACGATAATAACGACGACATTAACGACAATGATTATGACAAAATAACGACGATATTAACGACGATAATTATGAGGATAATAAGGACGATAACAACGATGATTATGACAATATTAACGACGATAATAACGACGATAACAACGATGATAATGACGAAATAACGACGATAATAACGACGATAATTATGAGGATAATAACGACGATAACAACGATGACAATGACGATAATAACGACGATATTAACGACGATAATTATGCGGATAATAACGACGATAACAACGATGATAATAACGATAATAACGACGATATTAACGACGATAACTATGAGGATAATAAGGACGATAACAACGATGATAATGACGATATTAACGACGATATTAACGACGATAATAACGACGATATTAACGACGACAATAACGACGATAATAAAGACAATAAAAAGAAGATAATGACAATAATAACGACGATATTTTCGATGATATTTATGACGATAACAACGTAGATAATGACGATAATAACGACGACATTAACGACGATGATTATGACAAAATAACGACGATATTAACGACGATAATTATGAGGATGATAAGGACGATAACAACGATGATAATGACGATATTAACGACGATAATAACGACGTTAATAACGACGATAAAAAGAAGATAATGACAATAATAACGACGATATTATCGATGATATTTATGACGATAACAACGTAGATAATGACGATAATAACGACGACATTAACGACGATGATTATGACAAAATAACGACGATATTAACGACGATAATTATGAGGATAATAAGGACGATAACAACGATGATAATGACGATATTAACGACGATAATAACGACGATATTAACGACGATAATAAAGACAATAAAAAGAAGATAATGACAATAATAACGACGATATTAACGATAATATTTATGACGATAACAACGTAGATAATGACGATAATAACGACGACATTAACGACGATGATTATGACAAAATAACGACGATATTAACGACGATAATTATGAGGATGATAAGGACGATAACAATGATGATAATGACGATAATAACGACGACATTAACGACGATGATTGTGACAAAATAACGACGATATTAACGACGATAATTATGAGGATAATAAGGACGATAACAACGATGATAATGACGATATTAACGACGATATTAACGACGATAATAACGACGTTAATAACGACGATAAAAAGAAGATAATGACAATAATAACGACGATATTATCGATGATATTTATGACGATAACAACGATGATAATGACGATAATAACGACGACATTAACGACGATGATTATGACAAAATAACGACGATATTAACGACGATAATTATGAGGATGATAAGGACGATAACAACGATGATTATGACGATAATAACGACGATATTAACGACGATAATAACGACGATATTAACGACGATAACTATGAGGATAATAAGGACGATAACAACGATGATAATGACGATATTAACGACGATATTAACGACGATAATAACGACGATATTAACGACGACAATAACGACGATAATAAAGACAATAAAAAGAAGATAATGACAATAATAACGACGATATTTTCGATGATATTTATGACGATAACAACGTAGATAATGACGATAATAACGACGACATTAACGACGATGATTATGACAAAATAACGACGATATTAACGACGATAATTATGAGGATGATAAGGACGATAACAACGATGATAATGACGATATTAACGACGATAATAACGACGTTAATAACGACGATAAAAAGAAGATAATGACAATAATAACGACGATATTATCGATGATATTTATGACGATAACAACGTAGATAATGACGATAATAACGACGACATTAACGACGATGATTATGACAAAATAACGACGATATTAACGACGATAATTATGAGGATAATAAGGACGATAACAACGATGATAATGACGATATTAACGACGATAATAACGACGATATTAACGACGATAATAAAGACAATAAAAAGAAGATAATGACAATAATAACGACGATATTAACGATAATATTTATGACGATAACAACGTAGATAATGACGATAATAACGACGACATTAACGACGATGATTATGACAAAATAACGACGATATTAACGACGATAATTATGAGGATGATAAGGACGATAACAATGATGATAATGACGATAATAACGACGACATTAACGACGATGATTGTGACAAAATAACGACGATATTAACGACGATAATTATGAGGATAATAAGGACGATAACAACGATGATAATGACGATATTAACGACGATATTAACGACGATAATAACGACGTTAATAACGACGATAAAAAGAAGATAATGACAATAATAACGACGATATTATCGATGATATTTATGACGATAACAACGATGATAATGACGATAATAACGACGACATTAACGACGATGATTATGACAAAATAACGACGATATTAACGACGATAATTATGAGGATGATAAGGACGATAACAACGATGATAATGACGATAATAACGACGATATTAACGACGATAATAACGACGATATTAACGACGATAATAAAGACAATAAAAAGAAGATAATGACAATAATAACGACGATATTATCGATGATATTTATGACGATAACAACGTAGATAATGACGATAATAACGACGACATTAACGACGATGATTATGACAAAATAACGACGATATTAACGACGATAATTATGAGGATAATAAGGACGATAACAACGATGATAATGACGATAATAACGACGACATTAACGACGATGATTATGACAAAATAACGACGATATTAACGACGATAATTATGAGGATGATAAGGACGATAACAACGATGATAATGACGATAATAACGACGACATTAACGACGATGATTGTGACAAAATAACGACGATATTAACGACGATAATTATGAGGATAATAAGGACGATAACAACGATGATAATGACGATATTAACGACGATATTAACGACGATAATAACGACGATATTAACGACGATAATAAAGACGATAAAAAGAAGATAATGACAATAATAACGACGATATTAACGATGATAATTATGACGATATCAACGAAGATAATGACGATAATAACGACGACATTAACGACGATGATTATGACAAAATAACGACGATATTAACGACGATAATTATGAGGATGATAAGGACGATAACAACGATGATAATGACGATAATAACGACGACATTAACGACGATGATTGTGACAAAATAACGACGATATTAACGACGATAATTATGAGGATAATAAGGACGATAACAACGATGATAATGACGATAATAACGACGACATTAACTACGATGATTATGACAAAATAACGACGATATTAACGACGATAATTATGAGGATGATAAGGACGATAACAACGATGATAGTGACGATAATAACGACGACATTAGCGACGATGTTTATGACAAAATAACGACGATATTAACGACGATAATTATGAGGATGATAAGGACGATAACAATGATGATAATGACGATATTAACGACGATATTAACGACGATAATAACGACGTTAATAACGACGATAAAAAGAAGATAATGACAATAATAACGACGATATTATCGATGATATTTATGACGATAACAACGTAGATAATGACGATAATAACGACGACATTAACGACGATGATTATGACAAAATAACGACGATATTAACGACGATAATTATGAGGATGATAAGGACGATAACAACGATGATAATGACGATAATAACGACGACATTAACGACAATGATTATGACAAAATAACGACGATATTAACGACGATAATTATGAGGATGATAAGGACGATAACAACGATGATAATGACGATAATAACGACGACATTAACGACGATGATTGTGACAAAATAACGACGATATTAACGACGATAATTATGAGGATAATAAGGACGATAACAACGATGATAATGACGATATTAACGACGATATTAACGACGATAATAACGACGATATTAGCGACGATAATAAAGACGATAAAAAGAAGATAATGACAATAATAACGACGATATTAACGATGATAATTATGACGATAACAACGAAGATAATGACGATAATAACGACGACATTAACGACGATGATTATGACAAAATAACGACGATATTAACGACGATAATTATGAGGATGATAAGGACGATAACAACGATGATAATGACGATAATAACGACGACATTAACGACGATGACTGTGACAAAATAACGACGATATTAACGACGATAATTAGGAGGATAATAAGGACGATAACAACGATGATAATGACGATAATAACGACGACATTAACTACGATGATTATGACAAAATAACGACGATATTAACGACGATAATTATGAGGATGATAAGGACGATAACAACGATGATAGTGACGATAATAACGACGACATTAGCGACGATGTTTATGACAAAATAACGACGATATTAACGACGATAATTATGAGGATGATAAGGACGATAACAATGATGATAATGACGATATTAACGACGATATTAACGACGATAATAACGACGTTAATAACGACGATAAAAAGAAGATAATGACAATAATAACGACGATATTATCGATGATATTTATGACGACAACAACGTAGATAATGACGATAATAACGACGACATTAACGACGATGATTATGACAAAATAACGACGATATTAACGACGATAATTATGAGGATGATAAGGACGATAACAAGGATGATAATGACGATATTAACGACGACATTAACGACGATGATTGTGACAAAATAACGACGATATTAACGACGATAATTATGAGGATAATAAGGACGATAACAACGATGATAATAACGATATTAACGACGATAATAACGACGATATTAACGACGATAATAACGACGTTAATAACGACGATAAAAAGAAGATAATGACAATAATAACGACGATATTATCGATGATATTTATGACGATAACAACGTAGATAATGACGATAATAACGACGACATTAACGACGATGATTATGACAAAATAACGACGATATTAACGACGATAATTATGAGGATAATAAGGACGATAACAACGATGATAATGACGATAATAACGACGATATTAACGACGATAATAACGACGATATTAACGACGATAATAAAGACAATAAAAAGAAGATAATGACAATAATAACGACGATATTATCGATGATATTTATGACAATAACAACGTAGATAATGACGATAATAACGACGACATTAACGACGATGATTATGACAAAATAACGACGATATTAACGACGATAATTATGAGGATGATAAGGACGATAACAACGATGATAATGACGATAATAACGACGACATTAACGACGATGATTGTGACAAAATAACGACGATATTAACGACGATAATTATGAGGATAATAAGGACGATAACAACGAAGATAATGACGATAATAACGACGACATTAACGACAATGATTATGACAAAATAACGACGATATTAACGACGATAATTATGAGGATGATAAGGACGATAACAATGATGATAATGACGATATTAACGACGATATTAACGACGATAATAACGACGTTAATAACGACGATAAAAAGAAGATAATGACAATAATAACGACGATATTATCGATGATATTTATGACGATAACAACGTAGATAATGACGATAATAACGACGACATTAACGACGATGATTATGACAAAATAACGACGATATTAACGACGATAATTATGAGGATGATAAGGACGATAACAACGATGATAATGACGATAATAACGACGACATTAACGACAATGATTATGACAAAATAACGACGATATTAACGACGATAATTATGAGGATGATAAGGACGATAACAACGATGATAATGACGATAATAACGACGACATTAACGACGATGATTGTGACAAAATAACGACGATATTAACGACGATAATTATGAGGATAATAAGGACGATAACAACGATGATAATGACGATATTAACGACGATAATAACGACGTTAATAACGACGATAAAAAGAAGATAATGACAATAATAACGACGATATTATCGATGATATTTATGACGATAACAACGTAGATAATGACGATAATAACGACGACATTAACGACGATGATTATGACAAAATAACGACGATATTAACGACGATAATTATGAGGATAATAAGGACGATAACAACGATGATAATGACGATATTAACGACGATAATAACGACGATATTAACGACGATAATAAAGACAATAAAAAGAAGATAATGACAATAATAACGACGATATTAACGATAATATTTATGACGATAACAACGTAGATAATGACGATAATAACGACGACATTAACGACGATGATTATGACAAAATAACGACGATATTAACGACGATAATTATGAGGATGATAAGGACGATAACAATGATGATAATGACGATAATAACGACGACATTAACGACGATGATTGTGACAAAATAACGACGATATTAACGACGATAATTATGAGGATAATAAGGACGATAACAACGATGATAATGACGATATTAACGACGATATTAACGACGATAATAACGACGTTAATAACGACGATAAAAAGAAGATAATGACAATAATAACGACGATATTATCGATGATATTTATGACGATAACAACGATGATAATGACGATAATAACGACGACATTAACGACGATGATTATGACAAAATAACGACGATATTAACGACGATAATTATGAGGATGATAAGGACGATAACAATGATGATAATGACGATATTAACGACGATATTAACGACGATAATAACGACGTTAATAACGACGATAAAAAGAAGATAATGACAATAATAACGACGATATTATCGATGATATTTATGACGATAACAACGTAGATAATGACGATAATAACGACGACATTAACGACGATGATTATGACAAAATAACGACGATATTAACGACGATAATTATGAGGATGATAAGGACGATAACAACGATGATAATGACGATAATAACGACGACATTAACGACAATGATTATGACAAAATAACGACGATATTAACGACGATAATTATGAGGATGATAAGGACGATAACAACGATGATAATGACGATAATAACGACGACATTAACGACGATGATTGTGACAAAATAACGACGATATTAACGACGATAATTATGAGGATAATAAGGACGATAACAACGATGATAATGACGATATTAACGACGATATTAACGACGATAATAACGACGATATTAGCGACGATAATAAAGACGATAAAAAGAAGATAATGACAATAATAACGACGATATTAACGATGATAATTATGACGATAACAACGAAGATAATGACGATAATAACGACGACATTAACGACGATGATTATGACAAAATAACGACGATATTAACGACGATAATTATGAGGATGATAAGGACGATAACAACGATGATAATGACGATAATAACGACGACATTAACGACGATGATTGTGACAAAATAACGACGATATTAACGACGATAATTATGAGGATAATAAGGACGATAACAACGATGATAATGACGATAATAACGACGACATTAACTACGATGATTATGACAAAATAACGACGATATTAACGACGATAATTATGAGGATGATAAGGACGATAACAACGATGATAGTGACGATAATAACGACGACATTAGCGACGATGTTTATGACAAAATAACGACGATATTAACGACGATAATTATGAGGATGATAAGGACGATAACAATGATGATAATGACGATATTAACGACGATATTAACGACGATAATAACGACGTTAATAACGACGATAAAAAGAAGATAATGACAATAATAACGACGATATTATCGATGATATTTATGACGATAACAACGTAGATAATGACGATAATAACGACGACATTAACGACGATGATTATGACAAAATAACGACGATATTAACGACGATAATTATGAGGATGATAAGGACGATAACAAGGATGATAATGACGATATTAACGACGACATTAACGACGATGATTGTGACAAAATAACGACGATATTAACGACGATAATTATGAGGATAATAAGGACGATAACAACGATGATAATAACGATATTAACGACGATAATAACGACGATATTAACGACGATAATAACGACGTTAATAACGACGATAAAAAGAAGATAATGACAATAATAACGACGATATTATCGATGATATTTATGACGATAACAACGTAGATAATGACGATAATAACGACGACATTAACGACGATGATTATGACAAAATAACGACGATATTAACGACGATAATTATGAGGATAATAAGGACGATAACAACGATGATAATGACGATAATAACGACGATATTAACGACGATAATAACGACGATATTAACGACGATAATAAAGACAATAAAAAGAAGATAATGACAATAATAACGACGATATTATCGATGATATTTATGACAATAACAACGTAGATAATGACGATAATAACGACGACATTAACGACGATGATTATGACAAAATAACGACGATATTAACGACGATAATTATGAGGATGATAAGGACGATAACAACGATGATAATGACGATAATAACGACGACATTAACGACGATGATTGTGACAAAATAACGACGATATTAACGACGATAATTATGAGGATAATAAGGACGATAACAACGAAGATAATGACGATAATAACGACGACATTAACGACAATGATTATGACAAAATAACGACGATATTAACGACGATAATTATGAGGATAATAAGGACGATAACAACGATGATTATGACAATATTAACGACGATAATAACGACGATAACAACGATGATAATGACGAAATAACGACGATAATAACGACGATAATTATGAGGATAATAACGACGATAACAACGATGACAATGACGATAATAACGACGATATTAACGACGATAATTATGCGGATAATAACGACGATAACAACGATGATAATGACGATAATAACGACGATATTAACGACGATAACTATGAGGATAATAAGGACGATAACAACGATGATAATGACGATATTAACGACGATATTAACGACGATAATAACGACGATATTAACGACGACAATAACGACGATAATAAAGACAATAAAAAGAAGATAATGACAATAATAACGACGATATTTTCGATGATATTTATGACGATAACAACGTAGATAATGACGATAATAACGACGACATTAACGACGATGATTATGACAAAATAACGACGATATTAACGACGATAATTATGAGGATGATAAGGACGATAACAACGATGATAATGACGATATTAACGACGATAATAACGACGTTAATAACGACGATAAAAAGAAGATAATGACAATAATAACGACGATATTATCGATGATATTTATGACGATAACAACGTAGATAATTACGATAATAACGACGACATTAACGACGATGATTATGACAAAATAACGACGATATTAACGACGATAATTATGAGGATAATAAGGACGATAACAACGATGATAATGACGATATTAACGACGATAATAACGACGATATTAACGACGATAATAAAGACAATAAAAAGAAGATAATGACAATAATAACGACGATATTAACGATAATATTTATGACGATAACAACGTATATAATGACGATAATAACGACGACATTAACGACGATGATTATGACAAAATAACGACGATATTAACGACGATAATTATGAGGATGATAAGGACGATAACAATGATGATAATGACGATAATAACGACGACATTAACGACGATGATTGTGACAAAATAACGACGATATTAACGACGATAATTATGAGGATAATAAGGACGATAACAACGATGATAATGACGATATTAACGACGATATTAACGACGATAATAACGACGTTAATAACGACGATAAAAAGAAGATAATGACAATAATAACGACGATATTATCGATGATATTTATGACGATAACAACGATGATAATGACGATAATAACGACGACATTAACGACGATGATTATGACAAAATAACGACGATATTAACGACGATAATTATGAGGATGATAAGGACGATAACAACGATGATAATGACGATAATAACGACGATATTAACGACGATAATAACGACGATATTAACGACGATAACTATGAGGATAATAAGGACGATAACAACGATGATAATGACGATATTAACGACGATATTAACGACGATAATAACGACGATATTAACGACGACAATAACGACGATAATAAAGACAATAAAAAGAAGATAATGACAATAATAACGACGATATTTTCGATGATATTTATGACGATAACAACGTAGATAATGACGATAATAACGACGACATTAACGACGATGATTATGACAAAATAACGACGATATTAACGACGATAATTATGAGGATGATAAGGACGATAACAACGATGATAATGACGATATTAACGACGATAATAACGACGTTAATAAAGACGATAAAAAGAAGATAATGACAATAATAACGACGATATTATCGATGATATTTATGACGATAACAACGTAGATAATGACGATAATAACGACGACATTAACGACGATGATTATGACAAAATAACGACGATATTAACGACGATAATTATGAGGATAATAAGGACGATAACAACGATGATAATGACGATATTAACGACGATAATAACGACGATATTAACGACGATAATAAAGACAATAAAAAGAAGATAATGACAATAATAACGACGATATTAACGATAATATTTATGACGATAACAACGTAGATAATGACGATAATAACGACGACATTAACGACGATGATTATGACAAAATAACGACGATATTAACGACGATAATTATGAGGATGATAAGGACGATAACAATGATGATAATGACGATAATAACGACGACATTAACGACGATGATTGTGACAAAATAACGACGATATTAACGACGATAATTATGAGGATAATAAGGACGATAACAACGATGATAATGACGATATTAACGACGATATTAACGACGATAATAACGACGTTAATAACGACGATAAAAAGAAGATAATGACAATAATAACGACGATATTATCGATGATATTTATGACGATAACAACGATGATAATGACGATAATAACGACGACATTAACGACGATGATTATGACAAAATAACGACGATATTAACGACGATAATTATGAGGATGATAAGGACGATAACAACGATGATAATGACGATAATAACGACGATATTAACGACGATAATAACGACGATATTAACGACGATAATAAAGACAATAAAAAGAAGATAATGACAATAATAACGACGATATTATCGATGATATTTATGACGAAAACAACGTAGATAATGACGATAATAACGACGACATTAACGACGATGATTATGACAAAATAACGACGATATTAACGACGATAATTATGAGGATAATAAGGACGATAACAACGATGATAATGACGATAATAACGACGACATTAACGACGATGATTATGACAAAATAACGACGATATTAACGACGATAATTATGAGGATGATAAGGACGATAACAACGATGATAATGACGATAATAACGACGACATTAACGACGATGATTGTGACAAAATAACGACGATATTAACGACGATAATTATGAGGATAATAAGGACGATAACAACGATGATAATGACGATATTAACGACGATATTAACGACGATAATAACGACGATATTAACGACGATAATAAAGACGATAAAAAGAAGATAATGACAATAATAACGACGATATTAACGATGATAATTATGACGATAACAACGAAGATAATGACGATAATAACGACGACATTAACGACGATGATTATGACAAAATAACGACGATATTAACGACGATAATTATGAGGATGATAAGGACGATAACAACGATGATAATGACGATAATAACGACGACATTAACGACGATGATTGTGACAAAATAACGACGATATTAACGACGATAATTATGAGGATAATAAGGACGATAACAACGATGATAATGACGATAATAACGACGACATTAACTACGATGATTATGACAAAATAACGACGATATTAACGACGATAATTATGAGGATGATAAGGACGATAACAAGGATGATAATGACGATATTAACGACGACATTAACGACGATGATTGTGACAAAATAACGACGATATTAACGACGATAATTATGAGGATAATAAGGACGATAACAACGATGATAATAACGATATTAACGACGATAATAACGACAATGATTATGACAAAATAACGACGATATTAACGACGATAATTATGAGGATAATAAGGACGATAACAACGATGATTATGACAATATTAACGACGATAATAACGACGATAACAACGATGATAATGACGAAATAACGACGATAATAACGACGATAATTATGAGGATAATAACGACGATAACAACGATGACAATGACGATAATAACGACGATATTAACGACGATAATTATGCGGATAATAACGACGATAACAACGATGATAATAACGATAATAACGACGATATTAACGACGATAACTATGAGGATAATAAGGACGATAACAACGATGATAATGACGATATTAACGACGATATTAACGACGATAATAACGACGATATTAACGACGACAATAACGACGATAATAAAGACAATAAAAAGAAGATAATGACAATAATAACAACGATATTTTCGATGATATTTATGACGATAACAACGTAGATAATGACGATAATAACGACGACATTAACGACGATGATTATGACAAAATAACGACGATATTAACGACGATAATTATGAGGATGATAAGGACGATAACAACGATGATAATGACGATATTAACGACGATAATAACGACGTTAATAACGACGATAAAAAGAAGATAATGACAATAATAACGACGATATTATCGATGATATTTATGACGATAACAACGTAGATAATGACGATAATAACGACGACATTAACGACGATGATTATGACAAAATAACGACGATATTAACGACGATAATTATGAGGATAATAAGGACGATAACAACGATGATAATGACGATATTAACGACGATAATAACGACGATATTAACGACGATAATAAAGACAATAAAAAGAAGATAATGACAATAATAACGACGATATTAACGATAATATTTATGACGATAACAACGTAGATAATGACGATAATAACGACGACATTAACGACGATGATTATGACAAAATAACGACGATATTAACGACGATAATTATGAGGATGATAAGGACGATAACAATGATGATAATGACGATAATAACGACGACATTAACGACGATGATTGTGACAAAATAACGACGATATTAACGACGATAATTATGAGGATAATAAGGACGATAACAACGATGATAATGACGATATTAACGACGATATTAACGACGATAATAACGACGTTAATAACGACGATAAAAAGAAGATAATGACAATAATAACGACGATATTATCGATGATATTTATGACGATAACAACGATGATAATGACGATAATAACGACGACATTAACGACGATGATTATGACAAAATAACGACGATATTAACGACGATAATTATGAGGATGATAAGGACGATAACAACGATGATAATGACGATAATAACGACGATATTAACGACGATAATAACGACGATATTAACGACGATAACTATGAGGATAATAAGGACGATAACAACGATGATAATGACGATATTAACGACGATATTAACGACGATAATAACGACGATAATAAAGACAATAAAAAGAAGATAATGACAATAATAACGACGATATTTTCGATGATATTTATGACGATAACAACGTAGATAATGACGATAATAACGACGACATTAACGACGATGATTATGACAAAATAACGACGATATTAACGACGATAATTATGAGGATGATAAGGACGATAACAACGATGATAATGACGATATTAACGACGATAATAACGACGTTAATAACGACGATAAAAAGAAGATAATGACAATAATAACGACGATATTATCGATGATATTTATGACGATAACAACGTAGATAATGACGATAATAACGACGACATTAACGACGATGATTATGACAAAATAACGACGATATTAACGACGATAATTATGAGGATAATAAGGACGATAACAACGATGATAATGACGATATTAACGACGATAATAACGACGATATTAACGACGATAATAAAGACAATAAAAAGAAGATAATGACAATAATAACGACGATATTAACGATAATATTTATGACGATAACAACGTAGATAATGACGATAATAACGACGACATTAACGACGATGATTATGACAAAATAACGACGATATTAACGACGATAATTATGAGGATGATAAGGACGATAACAATGATGATAATGACGATAATAACGACGACATTAACGACGATGATTGTGACAAAATAACGACGATATTAACGACGATAATTATGAGGATAATAAGGACGATAACAACGATGATAATGACGATATTAACGACGATATTAACGACGATAATAACGACGTTAATAACGACGATAAAAAGAAGATAATGACAATAATAACGACGATATTATCGATGATATTTATGACGATAACAACGATGATAATGACGATAATAACGACGACATTAACGACGATGATTATGACAAAATAACGACGATATTAACGACGATAATTATGAGGATGATAAGGACGATAACAACTATGATAAT
The DNA here is from genome assembly GCA_911387685.1 of Dolichovespula media. Classification (NCBI taxonomy): domain Eukaryota; kingdom Metazoa; phylum Arthropoda; class Insecta; order Hymenoptera; family Vespidae; genus Dolichovespula; species Dolichovespula media. The sequence goes on from CAJVQJ010000044.1 coordinate 44,100, forward strand.
GACGATAATAACGACGATATTAACGACGATAATAACGACGATATTAACGACGATAATAAAGACAATAAAAAGAAGATAATGACAATAATAACGACGATATTATCGATGATATTTATGACGATAACAACGTAGATAATGACGATAATAACGACGACATTAACGACGATGATTATGACAAAATAACGACGATATTAACGACGATAATTATGAGGATAATAAGGACGATAACAACGATGATAATGACGATAATAACGACGACATTAACGACGATGATTATGACAAAATAACGACGATATTAACGACGATAATTATGAGGATGATAAGGACGATAACAACGATGATAATGACGATAATAACGACGACATTAACGACGATGATTGTGACAAAATAACGACGATATTAACGACGATAATTATGAGGATAATAAGGACGATAACAACGATGATAATGACGATATTAACGACGATATTAACGACGATAATAACGACGATATTAACGACGATAATAAAGACGATAAAAAGAAGATAATGACAATAATAACGACGATATTAACGATGATAATTATGACGATAACAACGAAGATAATGACGATAATAACGACGACATTAACGACGATGATTATGACAAAATAACGACGATATTAACGACGATAATTATGAGGATGATAAGGACGATAACAACGATGATAATGACGATACTAACGACGACATTAACGACGATGATTGTGACAAAATAACGACGATATTAACGACGATAATTATGAGGATAATAAGGACGATAACAACGATGATAATGACGATAATAACGACGACATTAACTACGATGATTATGACAAAATAACGACGATATTAACGACGATAATTATGAGGATGATAAGGACGATAACAACGATGATAGTGACGATAATAACGACGACATTAGCGACGATGTTTATGACAAAATAACGACGATATTAACGACGATAATTATGAGGATGATAAGGACGATAACAATGATGATAATGACGATATTAAGGACGATATTAACGACGATAATAACGACGTTAATAACGACGATAAAAAGAAGATAATGACAATAATAACGACGATATTATCGATGATATTTATGACGATAACAACGTAGATAATGACGATAATAACGACGACATTAACGACGATGATTATGACAAAATAACGACGATATTAACGACGATAATTATGAGGATGATAAGGACGATAACAACGATGATAATGACGATAATAACGACGACATTAACGACAATGATTATGACAAAATAACGACGATATTAACGACGATAATTATGAGGATGATAAGGACGATAACAACGATGATAATGACGATAATAACGACGACATTAACGACGATGATTGTGACAAAATAACGACGATATTAACGACGATAATTATGAGGATAATAAGGACGATAACAACGAAGATAATGACGATAATAACGACGACATTAACGACAATGATTATGACAAAATAACGACGATATTAACGACGATAATTATGAGGATAATAAGGACGATAACAACGATGATAATGACGATATTAACGACGATAATAACGACGATAACAACGATGATAATGACGAAATAACGACGATAATAACGACGATAATTATGAGGATAATAACGACGATAACAACGATGACAATGACGATAATAACGACGATATTAACGACGATAATTATGCGGATAATAACGACGATAACAACGATGATAATAACGATAATAACGACGATATTAACGACAATAACTATGAGGATAATAAGGACGATAACAACGATGATAATGACGATATTAACGACGATATTAACGACGATAATAACGACGATATTAACGACGATAATAACGACGATATTAACGACGATAATAAAGACAATAAAAAGAAGATAATGACAATAATAACGACGATATTTTCGATGATATTTATGACGATAACAACGTAGATAATGACGATAATAACGACGACATTAACGACGATGATTATGACAAAATAACGACGATATTAACGACGATAATTATGAGGATGATAAGGACGATAACAACGATGATAATGACGATAATAAAGACGACATTAACGACGATGATTGTGACAAAATAACGACGATATTAACGACGATAATTATGAGGATAATAAGGACGATAACAACGATGATAATGACGATAATAACGACGACATTAACTACGATGATTATGACAAAATAACGACGATATTAACGACGATAATTATGAGGATGATAAGGACGATAACAACGATGATAGTGACGATAATAACGACGACATTAGCGACGATGTTTATGACAAAATAACGACGATATTAACGACGATAATTATGAGGATGATAAGGACGATAACAATGATGATAATGACGATATTAACGACGATATTAACGACGATAATAACGACGTTAATAACGACGATAAAAAGAAGATAATGACAATAATAACGACGATATTATCGATGATATTTATGACGATAACAACGTAGATAATGACGATAATAACGACGACATTAACGACGATGATTATGACAAAATAACTACGATATTAACGACGATAATTATGAGGATGATAAGGACGATAACAAGGATGATAATGACGATATTAACGACGACATTAACGACGATGATTGTGACAAAATAACGACGATATTAACGACGATAATTATGAGGATAATAAGGACGATAACAACGATGATAATAACGATATTAACGACGATAATAACGACGATATTAACGACGATAATAACGACGTTAATAACGACGATAAAAAGAAGATAATGACAATAATAACGACGATATTATCGATGATATTTATGACGATAACAACGTAGATAATGACGATAATAACGACGACATTAACGACGATGATTATGACAAAATAACGACGATATTAACGACGATAATTATGAGGATAATAAGGACGATAACAACGATGATAATGACGATATTAACGACGATAATAACGACGATATTAACGACGATAATAAAGACAATAAAAAGAAGATAATGACAATAATAACGACGATATTAACGATAATATTTATGACGATAACAACGTAGATAATGACGATAATAACGACGACATTAACGACGATGATTATGACAAAATAACGACGATATTAACGACGATAATTATGAGGATGATAAGGACGATAACAATGATGATAATGACGATAATAACGACGACATTAACGACGATGATTGTGACAAAATAACGACGATATTAACGACGATAATTATGAGGATAATAAGGACGATAACAACGATATTAACGACGATAATAACGACGATATTAACGACGATAATATCGACGTTAATAACGACGATAAAAAGAAGATAATGACAATAATAACGACGATATTATCGATGATATTTATGACGATAACAACGTAGATAATGACGATAATAACGACGACATTAACGACGATGATTATGACAAAATAACGACGATATTAACGACGATAATTATGAGGATAATAAGGACGATAACAACGATGATAATGACGATAATAACGACGATATTAACGACGATAATAACGACGATATTAACGACGATAATAAAGACAATAAAAAGAAGATAATGACAATAATAACGACGATATTATCGATGATATTTATGACAATAACAACGTAGATAATGACGATAATAACGACGACATTAACGACGATGATTATGACAAAATAACGACGATATTAACGACGATAATTATGAGGATGATAAGGACGATAACAACGATGATAATGACGATAATAACGACGACATTAACGACGATGATTGTGACAAAATAACGACGATAAAAACGACGATATTAACGACGATAATAAAGACAATAAAAAGAAGATAATGACAATAATAACGACGATATTAAAGATAATATTTATGACGATAACAACGTAGATAATGACGATAATAACGACGACATTAGTGACGATGATTATGACAAAATAACGACGATATTAACGACGATAATTATGAGGATGATAAGGACGATAACAACGATGATAATGACGATAATAACGACGACATTAGCGACGATGTTTATGACAAAATGACGACGATATTAACGACGATAATTATGAGGATAATAAGGACGATAACAACGATGATAATGACGATATTAACGACGATATTAACGACGATAATAACGACGTTAAAAACGACGATAAAAAGAAGATAATGACAATAATAACGACGATATTATCGATGATATTTATGACGATAACAACGTAGATAATGACGATAATAACGACGACATTAGCGACGATGTTTATGACAAAATAACGACGATATTAACGACGATAACTATGAGGATAATAAGGACGATAACAACGATGATAATGACGATATTAACGACGATATTAACGACGATATTAACGACGATAATAAAGACAATAAAAAGAAGATAATGACAATAATAACGACGATATTAACGATAATATTTATGACGATAACAACGTAGATAATGACGATAATAACGACGACATTAACGACGATGATTATGACAAAATAACGACGATATTAACGACGATAATTTTGAGGATGATAAGGACGATAACAACGATGATAATGACGATAATAACGACGACATTAACGACGATGATTGTGACAAAATAACGACGATATTAACGACGATAATTATGAGGATAATAAGGACGATAACAACGATGATAATGACGATATTAACGACGATAATAACGACGATAATAACGACGTTAATAACGACGATAAAAAGAAGATAATGACAATAATAACGACGATATTATCGATGATATTTATGACGATAACAACGTAGATAATGACGATAATAACGACGACATTAACGACGATGATTATGACAAAATAACGACGATATTAACGACGATAATTATGAGGATAATAAGGACGATAACAACGATGATAATGACGATAATAACGACGACATTAACGACGATGATTATGACAAAATAACGACGATATTAACGACGATAATTATGAGGATGATAAGGACGATAACAACGATGATAATGACGATAATAACGACGACATTAACGACGATGATTGTGACAAAATAACGACGATATTAACGACGATAATTATGAGGATAATAAGGACGATAACAACGATGATAATGACGATATTAACGACGATATTAACGACGATAATAACGACGATATTAACGACGATAATAACGACGATATTAACGACGATAATAACGACGATAAAAAGAAGATAATGACAATAATAACGACGATATTATCGATGATATTTATGACGATAACAACGTAGATAATGACGATAATAACGACGACATTAACGACGATGATTATGACAAAATAACGACGATATTAACGACGATAATTATGAGGATAATAAGGACGATAACAACGATGATAATGACGATAATAACGACGATATTAACGACGATAATAACGACGATATTAACGACGATAATAAAGACAATAAAAAGAAGATAATGACAATAATAACGACGATATTAAAGATAATATTTATGACGATAACAACGTAGATAATGACGATAATAACGACGACATTAGTGACGACGATTATGACAAAATAACGACGATATTAACGACGATAATTATGAGGATGATAAGGACGATAACAACGATGATAATGACGATAATAACGACGACATTAGCGACGATGTTTATGACAAAATAACGACGATATTAACGACGATAATTATGAGGATAATAAGGACGATAACAACGATGATAATGACGATATTAACGACGATATTAACGACGATAATAACGACGTTAAAAACGACGATAAAAAGAAGATAATGACAATAATAACGACGATATTATCGATGATATTTATGACGATAACAACGTAGATAATGACGATAATAACGACGACATTAGCGACGATGTTTATGACAAAATAACGACGATATTAACGACGATAACTATGAGGATAATAAGGACGATAACAACGATGATAATGACGATATTAGCGACGATATTAACGACGATATTAACGACGATAATAAAGACAATAAAAAGAAGATAATGACAATAATAACGACGATATTAACGATAATATTTATGACGATAACAACGTAGATAATGACGATAATAACGACGACATTAACGACGATGATTATGACAAAATAACGACGATATTAACGACGATAATTTTGAGGATGATAAGGACGATAACAACGATGATAATGACGATAATAACGACGACATTAACGACGATGATTGTGACAAAATAACGACGATATTAACGACGATAATTATGAGGATAATAAGGACGATAACAACGATGATAATGACGATATTAACGACGATAATAACGACGATAATAACGACGTTAATAACGACGATAAAAAGAAGATAATGACAATAATAACGACGATATTATCGATGATATTTATGACGATAACAACGTAGATAATGACGATAATAACGACGACGTTAACGACGATGATTATTTCAAAATAACGACGATATTAACGACGATAATTATGAGGATAATAAGGACGATAACAACGATGATAATGACGATAATAACGACGACATTAACGACGATGATTATGACAAAATAACGACGATATTAACGACGATAATTATGAGGATGATAAGGACGATAACAACGATGATAATGACGATAATAACGACGACATTAACGACGATGATTGTGACAAAATAACGACGATATTAACGACGATAATTATGAGGATAATAAGGACGATAACAACGATGATAATGACGATATTAACGACGATATTAACGACGATAATAACGACGATATTAGCGACGATAATAAAGACGATAAAAAGAAGATAATGACAATAATAACGACGATATTAACGATGATAATTATGACGATAACAACGAAGATAATGACGATAATAACGACGACATTAACGACGATGATTATGACAAAATAACGACGATATTAACGACGATAATTATGAGGATGATAAGGACGATAACAACGATGATAATGACGATAATAACGACGACATTAACGACGATGATTGTGACAAAATAACGACATATTAACGACGATAATTATGAGGATAATAAGGACGATAACAACGATGATAATGACGATAATAACGACGACATTAACTACGATGATTATGACAAAATAACGACGATATTAACGACGATAATTATGAGGATGATAAGGACGATAACAACGATGATAGTGACGATAATAACGACATTAGCGACGATGTTTATGACAAAATAACGACGATATTAACGACGATAATTATGAGGATGATAAGGACGATAACAATGATGATAATGACGATATTAACGACGATATTAACGACGATAATAACGACGTTAATAACGACGATAAAAAGAAGATAATGACAATAATAACGACGATATTATCGATGATATTTATGACGATAACAACGTAGATAATGACGATAATAACGACGACATTAACGACGATGATTATGACAAAATAACGACGATATTAACGACGATAATTATGAGGATGATAAGGACGATAACAAGGATGATAATGACGATATTAACGACGACATTAACGACGATGATTGTGACAAAATAACGACGATATTAACGACGATAATTATGAGGATAATAAGGACGATAACAACGATGATAATAACGATATTAACGACGATAATAACGACGATATTAACGACGATAATAACGACGTTAATAACGACGATAAAAAGAAGATAATGACAATAATAACGACGATATTATCGATGATATTTATGACGATAACAACGTAGATAATGACGATAATAACGACGACATTAACGACGATGATTATGACAAAATAACGACGATATTAACGACGATAATTATGAGGATAATAAGGACGATAACAACGATGATAATGACGATAATAACGACGATATTAACGACGATAATAACGACGATATTAACGACGATAATAAAGACAATAAAAAGAAGATAATGACAATAATAACGACGATATTATCGATGATATTTATGACAATAACAACGTAGATAATGACGATAATAACGACGACATTAACGACGATGATTATGACAAAATAACGACGATATTAACGACGATAATTATGAGGATGATAAGGACGATAACAACGATGATAATGACGATAATAACGACGACATTAACGACGATGATTGTGACAAAATAACGACGATATTAACGACGATAATTATGAGGATAATAAGGACGATAACAACGAAGATAATGACAATAATAACGACGACATTAACGACAATGATTATGACAAAATAACGACGATATTAACGACGATAATTATGAGGATAATAAGGACGATAACAACGATGATTATGACAATATTAACGACGATAATAACGACGATAACAACGATGATAATGACGAAATAACGACGATAATAACGACGATAATTATGAGGATAATAACGACGATAACAACGATGACAATGACGATAATAACGACGATATTAACGACGATAATTATGCGGATAATAACGACGATAACAACGATGATAATAACGATAATAACGACGATATTAACGACGATAACTATGAGGATAATAAGGACGATAACAACGATGATAATGACGATATTAACGACGATATTAACGACGATAATAACGACGATATTAACGACGACAATAACGACGATAATAAAGACAATAAAAAGAAGATAATGACAATAATAACGACGATATTTTCGATGATATTTATGACGATAACAACGTAGATAATGACGATAATAACGACGACATTAACGACGATGATTATGACAAAATAACGACGATATTAACGACGATAATTATGAGGATGATAAGGACGATAACAACGATGATAATGACGATATTAACGACGATAATAACGACGTTAATAACGACGATAAAAAGAAGATAATGACAATAATAACGACGATATTATCGATGATATTTATGACGATAACAACGTAGATAATGACGATAATAACGACGACATTAACGACGATGATTATGACAAAATAACGACGATATTAACGACGATAATTATGAGGATAATAAGGACGATAACAACGATGATAATGACGATATTAACGACGATAATAACGACGATATTAACGACGATAATAAAGACAATAAAAAGAAGATAATGACAATAATAACGACGATATTAACGATAATATTTATGACGATAACAACGTAGATAATGACGATAATAACGACGACATTAACGACGATGATTATGACAAAATAACGACGATATTAACGACGATAATTATGAGGATGATAAGGACGATAACAATGATGATAATGACGATAATAACGACGACATTAACGACGATGATTGTGACAAAATAACGACGATATTAACGACGATAATTATGAGGATAATAAGGACGATAACAACGATGATAATGACGATATTAACGACGATATTAACGACGATAATAACGACGTTAATAACGACGATAAAAAGAAGATAATGACAATAATAACGACGATATTATCGATGATATTTATGACGATAACAACGATGATAATGACGATAATAACGACGACATTAACGACGATGATTATGACAAAATAACGACGATATTAACGACGATAATTATGAGGATGATAAGGACGATAACAACGATGATAATGACGATAATAACGACGATATTAACGACGATAATAACGACGATATTAACGACGATAACTATGAGGATAATAAGGACGATAACAACGATGATAATGACGATATTAACGACGATATTAACGACGATAATAACGACGATATTAACGACGACAATAACGACGATAATAAAGACAATAAAAAGAAGATAATGACAATAATAACGACGATATTTTCGATGATATTTATGACGATAACAACGTAGATAATGACGATAATAACGACGACATTAACGACGATGATTATGACAAAATAACGACGATATTAACGACGATAATTATGAGGATGATAAGGACGATAACAATGATGATAATGACGATAATAACGACGACATTAACGACGATGATTGTGACAAAATAACGACGATATTAACGACGATAATTATGAGGATAATAAGGACGATAACAACGATGATAATGACGATATTAACGACGATATTAACGACGATAATAACGACGTTAATAACGACGATAAAAAGAAGATAATGACAATAATAACGACGATATTATCGATGATATTTATGACGATAACAACGATGATAATGACGATAATAACGACGACATTAACGACGATGATTATGACAAAATAACGACGATATTAACGACGATAATTATGAGGATGATAAGGACGATAACAACGATGATAATGACGATAATAACGACGATATTAACGACGATAATAACGACGATATTAACGACGATAATAAAGACAATAAAAAGAAGATAATGACAATAATAACGACGATATTATCGATGATATTTATGACGATAACAACGTAGATAATGACGATAATAACGACGACATTAACGACGATGATTATGACAAAATAACGACGATATTAACGACGATAATTATGAGGATAATAAGGACGATAACAACGATGATAATGACGATAATAACGACGACATTAACGACGATGATTATGACAAAATAACGACGATATTAACGACGATAATTATGAGGATGATAAGGACGATAACAACGATGATAATGACGATAATAACGACGACATTAACGACGATGATTGTGACAAAATAACGACGATATTAACGACGATAATTATGAGGATAATAAGGACGATAACAACGATGATAATGACGATATTAACGACGATATTAACGACGATAATAACGACGATATTAACGACGATAATAAAGACGATAAAAAGAAGATAATGACAATAATAACGACGATATTAACGATGATAATTATGACGATAACAACGAAGATAATGACGATAATAACGACGACATTAACGACGATGATTATGACAAAATAACGACGATATTAACGACGATAATTATGAGGATGATAAGGACGATAACAACGATGATAATGACGATAATAACGACGACATTAACTACGATGATTATGACAAAATAACGACGATATTAACGACGATAATTATGAGGATGATAAGGACGATAACAACGATGATAGTGACGATAATAACGACGACATTAGCGACGATGTTTATGACAAAATAACGACGATATTAACGACGATAATTATGAGGATGATAAGGACGATAACAATGATGATAATGACGATATTAACGACGATATTAACGACGATAATAACGACGTTAATAAAGACGATAAAAAGAAGATAATGACAATAATAACGACGATATTATCGATGATATTTATGACGATAACAACGTAGATAATGACGATAATAACGACGACATTAACGACGATGATTATGACAAAATAACGACGATATTAACGACGATAATTATGAGGATGATAAGGACGATAACAACGATGATAATGACGATAATAACGACGACATTAACGACAATGATTATGACAAAATAACGACGATATTAACGACGATAATTATGAGGATGATAAGGACGATAACAACGATGATAATGACGATAATAACGACGACATTAACGACGATGATTGTGACAAAATAACGACGATATTAACGACGATAATTATGAGGATAATAAGGACGATAACAACGATGATAATGACGATATTAACGACGATATTAACGACGATAATAACGACGATATTAACGACGATAATAAAGACGATAAAAAGAAGATAATGACAATAATAACGACGATATTAACGATGATAATTATGACGATAACAACGAAGATAATGACGATAATAACGACGACATTAACGACGATGATTATGACAAAATAACGACGATATTAACGACGATAATTATGAGGATGATAAGGACGATAACAACGATGATAATGACGATAATAACGACGACATTAACGACGATGATTGTGACAAAATAACGACGATATTAACGACGATAATTATGAGGATAATAAGGACGATAACAACGATGATAATGACGATAATAACGACGACATTAACTACGATGATTATGACAAAATAACGACGATATTAACGACGATAATTATGAGGATGATAAGGACGATAACAACGATGATAGTGACGATAATAACGACGACATTAGCGACGATGTTTATGACAAAATAACGACGATATTAACGACGATAATTATGAGGATGATAAGGACGATAACAATGATGATAATGACGATATTAACGACGATATTAACGACGATAATAACGACGTTAATAACGACGATAAAAAGAAGATAATGACAATAATAACGACGATATTATCGATGATATTTATGACGATAACAACGTAGATAATGACGATAATAACGACGACATTAACGACGATGATTATGACAAAATAACGACGATATTAACGACGATAATTATGAGGATGATAAGGACGATAACAAGGATGATAATGACGATATTAACGACGACATTAACGACGATGATTGTGACAAAATAACGACGATATTAACGACGATAATTATGAGGATAATAAGGACGATAACAACGATGATAATAACGATATTAACGACGATAATAACGACGATATTAACGACGATAATAACGACGTTAATAACGACGATAAAAAGAAGATAATGACAATAATAACGACGATATTATCGATGATATTTATGACGATAACAACGTAGATAATGACGATAATAACGACGACATTAACGACGATGATTATGACAAAATAACGACGATATTAACGACGATAATTATGAGGATAATAAGGACGATAACAACGATGATAATGACGATAATAACGACGATATTAACGACGATAATAACGACGATATTAACGACGATAATAAAGACAATAAAAAGAAGATAATGACAATAATAACGACGATATTATCGATGATATTTATGACAATAACAACGTAGATAATGACGATAATAACGACGACATTAACGACGATGATTATGACAAAATAACGACGATATTAACGACGATAATTATGAGGATGATAATGACGATAATAACGACGACATTAACGACGATGATTGTGACAAAATAACGACGATATTAACGACGATAATTATGAGGATAATAAGGACGATAACAACGAAGATAATGACGATAATAACGACGACATTAACGACAATGATTATGACAAAATAACGACGATATTAACGACGATAATTATGAGGATAATAAGGACGATAACAACGATGATTATGACAATATTAACGACGATAATAACGACGATAACAACGATGATAATGACGAAATAACGACGATAATAACGACGATAATTATGAGGATAATAACGACGATAACAACGATGACAATGACGATAATAACGACGATATTAACGACGATAATTATGCGGATAATAACGACGATAACAACGATGATAATAACGATAATAACGACGATATTAACGACGATAACTATGAGGATAATAAGGACGATAACAACGATGATAATGACGATATTAACGACGATATTAACGACGATAATAACGACGATATTAACGACGACAATAACGACGATAATAAAGACAATAAAAAGAAGATAATGACAATAATAACGACGATATTTTCGATGATATTTATGACGATAACAACGTAGATAATGACGATAATAACGACGACATTAACGACGATGATTATGACAAAATAACGACGATATTAACGACGATAATTATGAGGATGATAAGGACGATAACAACGATGATAATGACGATATTAACGACGATAATAACGACGTTAATAACGACGATAAAAAGAAGATAATGACAATAATAACGACGATATTATCGATGATATTTATGACGATAACAACGTAGATAATGACGATAATAACGACGACATTAACGACGATGATTATGACAAAATAACGACGATATTAACGACGATAATTATGAGGATAATAAGGACGATAACAACGATGATAATGACGATATTAACGACGATAATAACGACGATATTAACGACGATAATAAAGACAATAAAAAGAAGATAATGACAATAATAACGACGATATTAACGATAATATTTATGACGATAACAACGTAGATAATGACGATAATAACGACGACATTAACGACGATGATTATGACAAAATAACGACGATATTAACGACGATAATTATGAGGATGATAAGGACGATAACAATGATGATAATGACGATAATAACGACGACATTAACGACGATGATTGTGACAAAATAACGACGATATTAACGACGATAATTATGAGGATAATAAGGACGATAACAACGATGATAATGACGATATTAACGACGATATTAACGACGATAATAACGACGTTAATAACGACGATAAAAAGAAGATAATGACAATAATAACGACGATATTATCGATGATATTTATGACGATAACAACGATGATAATGACGATAATAACGACGACATTAACGACGATGATTATGACAAAATAACGACGATATTAACGACGATAATTATGAGGATGATAAGGACGATAACAACGATGATAATGACGATAATAACGACGATATTAACGACGATAATAACGACGATATTAACGACGATAACTATGAGGATAATAAGGACGATAACAACGATGATAATGACGATATTAACGACGATATTAACGACGATAATAACGACGATATTACGACGATAATAACGACGATAATAAAGACAATAAAAAGAAGATAATGACAATAATAACGACGATATTTTCGATGATATTTATGACGATAACAACGTAGATAATGACGATAATAACGACGACATTAACGACGATGATTATGACAAAATAACGACGATATTAACGACGATAATTATGAGGATGATAAGGACGATAACAACGATGATAATGACGATATTAACGACGATAATAACGACGTTAATAACGACGATAAAAAGAAGATAATGACAATAATAACGACGATATTATCGATGATATTTATGACGATAACAACGTAGATAATGACGATAATAACGACGACATTAACGACGATGATTATGACAAAATAACGACGATAATAACGACGATAATTATGAGGATAATAAGGACGATAACAACGATGATAATGACGATATTAACGACGATAATAACGACGATATTAACGACGATAATAAAGACAATAAAAAGAAGATAATGACAATAATAACGACGATATTAACGATAATATTTATGACGATAACAACGTAGATAATGACGATAATAACGACGACATTAACGACGATGATTATGACAAAATAACGACGATATTAACGACGATAATTATGAGGATGATAAGGACGATAACAATGATGATAATGACGATAATAACGACGACATTAACGACGATGATTGTGACAAAATAACGACGATATTAACGACGATAATTATGAGGATAATAAGGACGATAACAACGATGATAATGACGATATTAACGACGATATTAACGACGATAATAACGACGTTAATAACGACGATAAAGAGAAGATAATGACAATAATAACGACGATATTATCGATGATATTTATGACGATAACAACGATGATAATGACGATAATAACGACGACATTAACGACGATGATTATGACAAAATAACGACGATATTAACGACGATAATTATGAGGATGATAAGGACGATAACAACGATGATAATGACGATAATAACGACGATATTAACGACGATAATAACGACGATATTAACGACGATAATAAAGACAATAAAAAGAAGATAATGACAATAATAACGACGATATTATCGATGATATTTATGACGATAACAACGTAGATAATGACGATAATAACGACGACATTAACGACGATGATTATGACAAAATAACGACGATATTAACGACGATAATTATGAGGATAATAAGGACGATAACAACGATGATAATGACGATAATAACGACGACATTAACGACGATGATTATGACAAAATAACGACGATATTAACGACGATAATTATGAGGATGATAAGGACGATAACAACGATGATAATGACGATAATAACGACGACATTAACGACGATGATTGTGACAAAATAACGACGATATTAACGACGATAATTATGAGGATAATAAGGACGATAACAACGATGATAATGACGATATTAACGACGATATTAACGACGATAATAACGACGATATTAACGACGATAATAAAGACGATAAAAAGAAGATAATGACAATAATAACGACGATATTAACGATGATAATTATGACGATAACAACGAAGATAATGACGATAATAACGACGACATTAACGACGATGATTATGACAAAATAACGACGATATTAACGACGATAATTATGAGGATGATAAGGACGATAACAACGATGATAATGACGATAATAACGACGACATTAACGACGATGATTGTGACAAAATAACGACGATATTAACGACGATAATTATGAGGATAATAAGGACGATAACAACGATGATAATGACGATAATAACGACGACATTAACTACGATGATTATGACAAAATAACGACGATATTAACGACGATAATTATGAGGATGATAAGGACGATAACAACGATGATAGTGACGATAATAACGACGACATTAGCGACGATGTTTATGACAAAATAACGACGATATTAACGACGATAATTATGAGGATGATAAGGACGATAACAATGATGATAATGACGATATTAACGACGATATTAACGACGATAATAACGACGTTAATAACGACGATAAAAAGAAGATAATGACAATAATAACGACGATATTATCGATGATATTTATGACGATAACAACGTAGATAATGACGATAATAACGACGACATTAACGACGATGATTATGACAAAATAACGACGATATTAACGACGATAATTATGAGGATGATAAGGACGATAACAAGGATGATAATGACGATATTAACGACGACATTAACGACGATGATTATGACAAAATAACGACGATATTAACGACGATAATTATGAGGATGATAAGGACGATAACAACGATGATAGTGACGATAATAACGACGACATTAGCGACGATGTTTATGACAAAATAACGACGATATTAACGACGATAATTATGAGGATGATAAGGACGATAACAACGATGATAATGACGATAATAAAGACGACATTAACGACGATGATTGTGACAAAATAACGACGATATTAACGACGATAATTATGAGGATAATAAGGACGATAACAACGATGATAATGACGATAATAACGACGACATTAACTACGATGATTATGACAAAATAACGACGATATTAACGACGATAATTATGAGGATGATAAGGACGATAACAACGATGATAGTGACGATAATAACGACGACATTAGCGACGATGTTTATGACAAAATAACGACGATATTAACGACGATAATTATGAGGATGATAAGGACGATAGCAATGATGATAATGACGATATTAACGACGATATTAACGACGATAATAACGACGTTAATAACGACGATAAAAAGAAGATAATGACAATAATAACGACGATATTATCGATGATATTTATGACGATAACAACGTAGATAATGACGATAATAACGACGACATTAACGACGATGATTATGACAAAATAACGACGATATTAACGACGATAATTATGAGGATGATAAGGACGATAACAAGGATGATAATGACGATATTAACGACGACATTAACGACGATGATTGTGACAAAATAACGACGATATTAACGACGATAATTATGAGGATAATAAGGACGATAACAACGATGATAATAACGATATTAACGACGATAATAACGACGATATTAACGACGATAATAACGACGTTAATAACAACGATAAAAAGAAGATAATGACAATAATAACGACGATATTATCGATGATATTTATGACGATAACAACGTAGATAATGACGATAATAACGACGACATTAACGACGATGATTATGACAAAATAACGACGATATTAACGACGATAATTATGAGGATGATAAGGACGATAACAACGATGATAATGACGATATTAACGACGATAATAACGACGTTAATAACGACGATAATAAGAAGATAATGACAATAATAACGACGATATTATCGATGATATTTATGACGATAACAACGTAGATAATGACGATAATAACGACGACATTAACGACGATGATTATGACAAAATAACGACGATATTAACGACGATAATTATGAGGATAATAAGGACGATAACAACGATGATAATGACGATATTAACGACGATAATAACGACGATATTAACGACGATAATAAAGACAATAAAAAGAAGATAATGACAATAATAACGACGATATTAACGATAATATTTATGACGATAACAACGTAGATAATGACGATAATAACGACGACATTAACGACGATGATTATGACAAAATAACGACGATATTAACGACGATAATTATGAGGATGATAAGGACGATAACAATGATGATAATGACGATAATAACGACGACATTAACGACGATGATTGTGACAAAATAACGACGATATTAACGACGATAATTATGAGGATAATAAGGACGATAACAACGATGATAATGACGATATTAACGACGATATTAACGACGATAATAACGACGTTAATAACGACGATAAAAAGAAGATAATGACAATAATAACGACGATATTATCGATGATATTTATGACGATAACAACGATGATAATGACGATAATAACGACGACATTAACGACGATGATTATGACAAAATAACGACGATATTAACGACGATAATTATGAGGATGATAAGGACGATAACAACGATGATAATGACGATAATAACGACGATATTAACGACGATAATAACGACGATATTAACGACGATAACTATGAGGATAATAAGGACGATAACAACGATGATAATGACGATATTAACGACGATATTAACGACGATAATAACGACGATATTAACGACGACAATAACGACGATAATAAAGACAATAAAAAGAAGATAATGACAATAATAACGACGATATTATCGATGATATTTATGACGATAACAACGTAGATAATGACGATAATAACGACGACATTAACGACGATGATTATGACAAAATAACGACGATATTAACGACGATAATTATGAGGATGATAAGGACGATAACAATGATGATAATGACGATAATAACGACGACATTAACGACGATGATTGTGACAAAATAACGACGATATTAACGACGATAATTATGAGGATAATAAGGACGATAACAACGATGATAATGACGATATTAACGACGATATTAACGACGATAATAACGACGTTAATAACGACGATAAAAAGAAGATAATGACAATAATAACGACGATATTATCGATGATATTTATGACGATAACAACGATGATAATGACGATAATAACGACGACATTAACGACGATGATTATGACAAAATAACGACGATATTAACGACGATAATTATGAGGATGATAAGGACGATAACAACGATGATAATGACGATAATAACGACGATATTAACGACGATGATTATGACAAAATAACGACGATATTAACGACGATAATTATGAGGATAATAAGGACGATAACAACGATGATAATGACGATAATAACGACGACATTAACGACGATGATTATGACAAAATAACGACGATATTAACGACGATAATTATGAGGATGATAAGGACGATAACAACGATGATAATGACGATAATAACGACGACATTAACGACGATGATTGTGACAAAATAACGACGATATTAACGACGATAATTATGAGGATAATAAGGACGATAACAACGATGATAATGACGATATTAACGACGATATTAACGACGATAATAACGACGATATTAACGACGATAATAAAGACGATAAAAAGAAGATAATGACAATAATAACGACGATATTAACGATGATAATTATGACGATAACAACGAAGATAATGACGATAATAACGACGACATTAACGACGATGATTATGACAAAATAACGACGATATTAACGACGATAATTATGAGGATGATAAGGACGATAACAACGATGATAATGACGATAATAACGACGACATTAACTACGATGATTATGACAAAATAACGACGATATTAACGACGATAATTATGAGGATGATAAGGACGATAACAACGATGATAGTGACGATAATAACGACGACATTAGCGACGATGTTTATGACAAAATAACGACGATATTAACGACGATAATTATGAGGATGATAAGGACGATAACAATGATGATAATGACGATATTAACGACGATATTAACGACGATAATAACGACGTTAATAAAGACGATAAAAAGAAGATAATGACAATAATAACGACGATATTATCGATGATATTTATGACGATAACAACGTAGATAATGACGATAATAACGACGACATTAACGACGATGATTATGACAAAATAACGACGATATTAACGACGATAATTATGAGGATGATAAGGACGATAACAACGATGATAATGACGATAATAACGACGACATTAACGACAATGATTATGACAAAATAACGACGATATTAACGACGATAATTATGAGGATGATAAGGACGATAACAACGATGATAATGACGATAATAACGACGACATTAACGACGATGATTGTGACAAAATAACGACGATATTAACGACGATAATTATGAGGATAATAAGGACGATAACAACGATGATAATGACGATATTAACGACGATATTAACGACGATAATAACGACGATATTAGCGACGATAATAAAGACGATAAAAAGAAGATAATGACAATAATAACGACGATATTAACGATGATAATTATGACGATAACAACGAAGATAATGACGATAATAACGACGACATTAACGACGATGATTATGACAAAATAACGACGATATTAACGACGATAATTATGAGGATGATAAGGACGATAACAACGATGATAATGACGATAATAACGACGACATTAACGACGATGATTGTGACAAAATAACGACGATATTAACGACGATAATTATGAGGATAATAAGGACGATAACAACGATGATAATGACGATAATAACGACGACATTAACTACGATGATTATGACAAAATAACGACGATATTAACGACGATAATTATGAGGATGATAAGGACGATAACAACGATGATAGTGACGATAATAACGACGACATTAGCGACGATGTTTATGACAAAATAACGACGATATTAACGACGATAATTATGAGGATGATAAGGACGATAACAATGATGATAATGACGATATTAACGACGATATTAACGACGATAATAACGACGTTAATAACGACGATAAAAAGAAGATAATGACAATAATAACGACGATATTATCGATGATATTTATGACGATAACAACGTAGATAATGACGATAATAACGACGACATTAACGACGATGATTATGACAAAATAACGACGATATTAACGACGATAATTATGAGGATGATAAGGACGATAACAAGGATGATAATGACGATATTAACGACGACATTAACGACGATGATTGTGACAAAATAACGACGATATTAACGACGATAATTATGAGGATAATAAGGACGATAACAACGATGATAATAACGATATTAACGACGATAATAACGACGATATTAACGACGATAATAACGACGTTAATAACGACGATAAAAAGAAGATAATGACAATAATAACGACGATATTATCGATGATATTTATGACGATAACAACGTAGATAATGACGATAATAACGACGACATTAACGACGATGATTATGACAAAATAACGACGATATTAACGACGATAATTATGAGGATAATAAGGACGATAACAACGATGATAATGACGATAATAACGACGATATTAACGACGATAATAACGACGATATTAACGACGATAATAAAGACAATAAAAAGAAGATAATGACAATAATAACGACGATATTATCGATGATATTTATGACAATAACAACGTAGATAATGACGATAATAACGACGACATTAACGACGATGATTATGACAAAATAACGACGATATTAACGACGATAATTATGAGGATGATAAGGACGATAACAACGATGATAATGACGATAATAACGACGACATTAACGACGATGATTGTGACAAAATAACGACGATATTAACGACGATAATTATGAGGATAATAAGGACGATAACAACGAAGATAATGACGATAATAACGACGACATTAACGACAATGATTATGACAAAATAACGACGATATTAACGACGATAATTATGAGGATAATAAGGACGATAACAACGATGATTATGACAATATTAACGACGATAATAACGACGATAACAACGATGATAATGACGAAATAACGACGATAATAACGACGATAATTATGAGGATAATAACGACGATAACAACGATGACAATGACGATAATAACGACGATATTAACGACGATAATTATGCGGATAATAACGACGATAACAACGATGATAATAACGATAATAACGACGATATTAACGACGATAACTATGAGGATAATAAGGACGATAACAACGATGATAATGACGATATTAACGACGATATTAACGACGATAATAACGACGATATTAACGACGACATTAACGACGATAATAAAGACAATAAAAAGAAGATAATGACAATAATAACGACGATATTTTCGATGATATTTATGACGATAACAACGTAGATAATGACGATAATAACGACGACATTAACGACGATGATTATGACAAAATAACGACGATATTAACGACGATAATTATGAGGATGATAAGGACGATAACAACGATGATAATGACGATATTAACGACGATAATAACGACGTTAATAACGACGATAAAAAGAAGATAATGACAATAATAACGACGATATTATCGATGATATTTATGACGATAACAACGTAGATAATGACGATAATAACGACGACATTAACGACGATGATTATGACAAAATAACGACGATATTAACGACGATAATTATGAGGATAATAAGGACGATAACAACGATGATAATGACGATATTAACGACGATAATAACGACGATATTAACGACGATAATAAGACAATAAAAAGAAGATAATGACAATAATAACGACGATATTAACGATAATATTTATGACGATAACAACGTAGATAATGACGATAATAACGACGACATTAACGACGATGATTATGACAAAATAACGACGATATTAACGACGATAATTATGAGGATGATAAGGACGATAACAATGATGATAATGACGATAATAACGACGACATTAACGACGATGATTGTGACAAAATAACGACGATATTAACGACGATAATTATGAGGATAATAAGGACGATAACAACGATGATAATGACGATATTAACGACGATATTAACGACGATAATAACGACGTTAATAACGACGATAAAAAGAAGATAATGACAATAATAACGACGATATTATCGATGATATTTATGACGATAACAACGATGATAATGACGATAATAACGACGACATTAACGACGATGATTATGACAAAATAACGACGATATTAACGACGATAATTATGAGGATGATAAGGACGATAACAACGATGATAATGACGATAATAACGACGATATTAACGACGATAATAACGACGATATTAACGACGATAACTATGAGGATAATAAGGACGATAACAACGATGATAATGACGATATTAACGACGATATTAACGACGATAATAACGACGATATTAACGACGACAATAACGACGATAATAAAGACAATAAAAAGAAGATAATGACAATAATAACGACGATATTTTCGATGATATTTATGACGATAACAACGTAGATAATGACGATAATAACGACGACATTAACGACGATGATTATGACAAAATAACGACGATATTAACGACGATAATTATGAGGATGATAAGGACGATAACAACGATGATAATGACGATATTAACGACGATAATAACGACGTTAATAACGACGATAAAAAGAAGATAATGACAATAATAACGACGATATTATCGATGATATTTATGACGATAACAACGTAGATAATGACGATAATAACGACGACATTAACGACGATGATTATGACAAAATAACGACGATATTAACGACGATAATTATGAGGATAATAAGGACGATAACAACGATGATAATGACGATATTAACGACGATAATAACGACGATATTAACGACGATAATAAAGACAATAAAAAGAAGATAATGACAATAATAACGACGATATTAACGATAATATTTATGACGATAACAACGTAGATAATGACGATAATAACGACGACATTAACGACGATGATTATGACAAAATAACGACGATATTAACGACGATAATTATGAGGATGATAAGGACGATAACAATGATGATAATGACGATAATAACGACGACATTAACGACGATGATTGTGACAAAATAACGACGATATTAACGACGATAATTATGAGGATAATAAGGACGATAACAACGATGATAATGACGATATTAACGACGATATTAACGACGATAATAACGACGTTAATAACGACGATAAAAAGAAGATAATGACAATAATAACGACGATATTATCGATGATATTTATGACGATAACAACGATGATAATGACGATAATAACGACGACATTAACGACGATGATTATGACAAAATAACGACGATATTAACGACGATAATTATGAGGATGATAAGGACGATAACAACGATGATAATGACGATAATAACGACGATATTAACGACGATAATAACGACGATATTAACGACGATAACTATGAGGATAATAAGGACGATAACAACGATGATAATGACGATATTAACGACGATATTAACGACGATAATAACGACGATATTAACGACGACAATAACGACGATAATAAAGACAATAAAAAGAAGATAATGACAATAATAACGACGATATTTTCGATGATATTTATGACGATAACAACGTAGATAATGACGATAATAACGACGACATTAACGACGATGATTATGACAAAATAACGACGATATTAACGACGATAATTATGAGGATGATAAGGACGATAACAACGATGATAATGACGATATTAACGACGATAATAACGACGTTAATAACGACGATAAAAAGAAGATAATGACAATAATAACGACGATATTATCGATGATATTTATGACGATAACAACGTAGATAATGACGATAATAACGACGACATTAACGACGATGATTATGACAAAATAACGACGATAATAACGACGATAATTATGAGGATAATAAGGACGATAACAACGATGATAATGACGATATTAACGACGATAATAACGACGATATTAACGACGATAATAAAGACAATAAAAAGAAGATAATGACAATAATAACGACGATATTAACGATAATATTTATGACGATAACAACGTAGATAATGACGATAATAACGACGACATTAACGACGATGATTATGACAAAATAACGACGATATTAACGACGATAATTATGAGGATGATAAGGACGATAACAATGATGATAATGACGATAATAACGACGACATTAACGACGATGATTGTGACAAAATAACGACGATATTAACGACGATAATTATGAGGATAATAAGGACGATAACAACGATGATAATGACGATATTAACGACGATATTAACGACGATAATAACGACGTTAATAACGACGATAAAAAGAAGATAATGACAATAATAACGACGATATTATCGATGATATTTATGACGATAACAACGATGATAATGACGATAATAACGACGACATTAACGACGATGATTATGACAAAATAACGACGATATTAACGACGATAATTATGAGGATGATAAGGACGATAACAACGATGATAATGACGATAATAACGACGATATTAACGACGATAATAACGACGATATTAACGACGATAATAAAGACAATAAAAAGAAGATAATGACAATAATAACGACGATATTATCGATGATATTTATGACGATAACAACGTAGATAATGACGATAATAACGACGACATTAACGACGATGATTATGACAAAATAACGACGATATTAACGACGATAATTATGAGGATAATAATGACGATAACAACGATGATAATGACGATAATAACGACGACATTAACGACGATGATTATGACAAAATAACGACGATATTAACGACGATAATTATGAGGATGATAAGGACGATAACAACGATGATAATGACGATAATAACGACGACATTAACGACGATGATTGTGACAAAATAACGACGATATTAACGACGATAATTATGAGGATAATAAGGACGATAACAACGATGATAATGACGATATTAACGACGATATTAACGACGATAATAACGACGATATTAACGACGATAATAAAGACGATAAAAAGAAGATAATGACAATAATAACGACGATATTAACGATGATAATTATGACGATAACAACGAAGATAATGACGATAATAACGACGACATTAACGACGATGATTATGACAAAATAACGACGATATTAACGACGATAATTATGAGGATGATAAGGACGATAACAACGATGATAATGACGATAATAACGACGACATTAACGACGATGATTGTGACAAAATAACGACGATATTAACGACGATAATTATGAGGATAATAAGGACGATAACAACGATGATAATGACGATAATAACGACGACATTAACTACGATGATTATGACAAAATAACGACGATATTAACGACGATAATTATGAGGATGATAAGGACGATAACAACGATGATAGTGACGATAATAACGACGACATTAGCGACGATGTTTATGACAAAATAACGACGATATTAACGACGATAATTATGAGGATGATAAGGACGATAACAATGATGATAATGACGATATTAACGACGATATTAACGACGATAATAACGACGTTAATAACGACGATAAAAAGAAGATAATGACAATAATAACGACGATATTATCGATGATATTTATGACGATAACAACGTAGATAATGACGATAATAACGACGACATTAACGACGATGATTATGACAAAATAACGACGATATTAACGACGATAATTATGAGGATGATAAGGACGATAACAAGGATGATAATGACGATATTAACGACGACATTAACGACGATGATTATGACAAAATAACGACGATATTAACGACGATAATTATGAGGATGATAAGGACGATAACAACGATGATAGTGACGATAATAACGACGACATTAGCGACGATGTTTATGACAAAATAACGACGATATTAACGACGATAATTATGAGGATGATAAGGACGATAACAACGATGATAATGACGATAATAAAGACGACATTAACGACGATGATTGTGACAAAATAACGACGATATTAACGACGATAATTATGAGGATAATAAGGACGATAACAACGATGATAATGACGATAATAACGACGACATTAACTACGATGATTATGACAAAATAACGACGATATTAACGACGATAATTATGAGGATGATAAGGACGATAACAACGATGATAGTGACGATAATAACGACGACATTAGCGACGATGTTTATGACAAAATAACGACGATATTAACGACGATAATTATGAGGATGATAAGGACGATAACAATGATGATAATGACGATATTAACGACGATATTAACGACGATAATAACGACGTTAATAACGACGATAAAAAGAAGATAATGACAATAATAACGACGATATTATCGATGATATTTATGACGATAACAACGTAGATAATGACGATAATAACGACGACATTAACGACGATGATTATGACAAAATAACGACGATATTAACGACGATAATTATGAGGATGATAAGGACGATAACAAGGATGATAATGACGATATTAACGACGACATTAACGACGATGATTGTGACAAAATAACGACGATATTAACGACGATAATTATGAGGATAATAAGGACGATAACAACGATGATAATAACGATATTAACGACGATAATAACGACGATATTAACGACGATAATAACGACGTTAATAACAACGATAAAAAGAAGATAATGACAATAATAACGACGATATTATCGATGATATTTATGACGATAACAACGTAGATAATGACGATAATAACGACGACATTAACGACGATGATTATGACAAAATAACGACGATATTAACGACGATAATTATGAGGATAATAAGGACGATAACAACGATGATAATGACGATATTAACGACGATAATAACGACGATATTAACGACGATAATAAAGACAATAAAAAGAAGATAATGACAATAATAACGACGATATTAACGATAATATTTATGACGATAACAACGTAGATAATGACGATAATAACGACGACATTAACGACGATGATTATGACAAAATAACGACGATATTAACGACGATAATTATGAGGATGATAAGGACGATAACAATGATGATAATGACGATAATAACGACGACATTAACGACGATGATTGTGACAAAATAACGACGATATTAACGACGATAATTATGAGGATAATAAGGACGATAACAACGATGATAATGACGATATTAACGACGATATTAACGACGATAATAACGACGTTAATAACGACGATAAAAAGAAGATAATGACAATAATAACGACGATATTATCGATGATATTTATGACGATAACAACGATGATAATGACGATAATAACGACGACATTAACGACGATGATTATGACAAAATAACGACGATATTAACGACGATAATTATGAGGATGATAAGGACGATAACAACGATGATAATGACGATAATAACGACGATATTAACGACGATAATAACGACGATATTAACGATGATAATAAAGACAATAAAAAGAAGATAATGACAATAATAACGACGATATTATCGATGATATTTATGACGATAACAACGTAGATAATGACGATAATAACGACGACATTAACGACGATGATTATGACAAAATAACGACGATATTAACGACGATAATTATGAGGATAATAAGGACGATAACAACGATGATAATGACGATAATAACGACGACATTAACGACGATGATTATGACAAAATAACGACGATATTAACGACGATAATTATGAGGATGATAAGGACGATAACAACGATGATAATGACGATAATAACGACGACATTAACGACGATGATTGTGACAAAATAACGACGATATTAACGACGATAATTATGAGGATAATAAGGACGATAACAACGATGATAATGACGATATTAACGACGATATTAACGACGATAATAACGACGATATTAACGACGATAATAAAGACGATAAAAAGAAGATAATGACAATAATAACGACGATATTAACGATGATAATTATGACGATAACAACGAAGATAATGACGATAATAACGACGACATTAACGACGATGATTATGACAAAATAACGACGATATTAACGACGATAATTATGAGGATGATAAGGACGATAACAACGATGATAATGACGATAATAACGACGACATTAACGACGATGATTGTGACAAAATAACGACGATATTAACGACGATAATTATGAGGATAATAAGGACGATAACAACGATGATAATGACGATAATAACGACGACATTAACTACGATGATTATGACAAAATAACGACGATATTAACGACGATAATTATGAGGATGATAAGGACGATAACAACGATGATAGTGACGATAATAACGACGACATTAGCGACGATGTTTATGACAAAATAACGACGATATTAACGACGATAATTATGAGGATGATAAGGACGATAACAATGATGATAATGACGATATTAACGACGATATTAACGACGATAATAACGACGTTAATAACGACGATAAAAAGAAGATAATGACAATAATAACGACGATATTATCGATGATATTTATGACGATAACAACGTAGATAATGACGATAATAACGACGACATTAACGACGATGATTATGACAAAATAACGACGATATTAACGACGATAATTATGAGGATGATAAGGACGATAACAAGGATGATAATGACGATATTAACGACGACATTAACGACGATGATTGTGACAAAATAACGACGATATTAACGACGATAATTATGAGGATAATAAGGACGATAACAACGATGATAATAACGATATTAACGACGATAATAACGACGATATTAACGACGATAATAACGACGTTAATAACGACGATAAAAAGAAGATAATGACAATAATAACGACGATATTATCGATGATATTTATGACGATAACAACGTAGATAATGACGATAATAACGACGACATTAACGACGATGATTATGACAAAATAACGACGATATTAACGACGATAATTATGAGGATAATAAGGACGATAACAACGATGATAATGACGATATTAACGACGATAATAACGACGATATTAACGACGATAATAAAGACAATAAAAAGAAGATAATGACAATAATAACGACGATATTAACGATAATATTTATGACGATAACAACGTAGATAATGACGATAATAACGACGACATTAACGACGATGATTATGACAAAATAACGACGATATTAACGAAGATAATTATGAGGATGATAAGGACGATAACAATGATGATAATGACGATAATAACGACGACATTAACGACGATGATTGTGACAAAATAACGACGATATTAACGACGATAATTATGAGGATAATAAGGACGATAACAACGATGATAATGACGATATTAACGACGATATTAACGACGATAATAACGACGTTAATAACGACGATAAAAAGAAGATAATGACAATAATAACGACGATATTATCGATGATATTTATGACGATAACAACGATGATAATGACGATAATAACGACGACATTAACGACGATGATTATGACAAAATAACGACGATATTAACGACGATAATTATGAGGATGATAAGGACGATAACAACGATGATAATGACGATAATAACGACGATATTAACGACGATAATAACGACGATATTAACGACGATAATAAAGACAATAAAAAGAAGATAATGACAATAATAACGACGATATTATCGATGATATTTATGACGATAACAACGTAGATAATGACGATAATAACGACGACATTAACGACGATGATTATGACAAAATAACGACGATATTAACGACGATAATTATGAGGATAATAAGGACGATAACAACGATGATAATGACGATAATAACGACGACATTAACGACGATGATTATGACAAAATAACGACGATATTAACGACGATAATTATGAGGATGATAAGGACGATAACAACGATGATAATGACGATAATAACGACGACATTAACGACGATGATTGTGACAAAATAACGACGATATTAACGACGATAATTATGAGGATAATAAGGACGATAACAACGATGATAATGACGATATTAACGACGATATTAACGACGATAATAACGACGATATTAACGACGATAATAAAGACGATAAAAAGAAGATAATGACAATAATAACGACGATATTAACGATGATAATTATGACGATAACAACGAAGATAATGACGATAATAACGACGACATTAACGACGATGATTATGACAAAATAACGACGATATTAACGACGATAATTATGAGGATGATAAGGACGATAACAACGATGATAATGACGATAATAACGACGACATTAACGACGATGATTGTGACAAAATAACGACGATATTAACGACGATAATTATGAGGATAATAAGGACGATAACAACGATGATAATGACGATAATAACGACGACATTAACTACGATGATTATGACAAAATAACGACGATATTAACGACGATAATTATGAGGATGATAAGGACGATAACAACGATGATAGTGACGATAATAACGACGACATTAGCGACGATGTTTATGACAAAATAACGACGATATTAACGACGATAATTATGAGGATGATAAGGACGATAACAATGATGATAATGACGATATTAACGACGATATTAACGACGATAATAACGACGTTAATAACGACGATAAAAAGAAGATAATGACAATAATAACGACGATATTATCGATGATATTTATGACGATAACAACGTAGATAATGACGATAATAACGACGACATTAACGACGATGATTATGACAAAATAACGACGATATTAACGACGATAATTATGAGGATGATAAGGACGATAACAAGGATGATAATGACGATATTAACGACGACATTAACGACGATGATTGTGACAAAATAACGACGATATTAACGACGATAATTATGAGGATAATAAGGACGATAACAACGATGATAATAACGATATTAACGACGATAATAACGACGATATTAACGACGATAATAACGACGTTAATAACGACGATAAAAAGAAGATAATGACAATAATAACGACGATATTATCAATGATATTTATGACGATAACAACGTAGATAATGACGATAATAACGACGACATTAACGACGATGATTATGACAAAATAACGACGATATTAACGACGATAATTATGAGGATGATAAGGACGATAACAACGATGATAATGACGATAATAACGACGACATTAACGACAATGATTATGACAAAATAACGACGATATTAACGACGATAATTATGAGGATGATAAGGACGATAACAACGATGATAATGACGATAATAACGACGACATTAACGACGATGATTGTGACAAAATAACGACGATATTAACGACGATAATTATGAGGATAATAAGGACGATAACAACGAAGATAATGACGATAATAACGACGACATTAACGACAATGATTATGACAAAATAACGACGATATTAACGAAGATAATTATGAGGATAATAAGGACGATAACAACGATGATAATGACGATATTAACGACGATAATAACGACGATAACAACGATGATAATGACGAAATAACGACGATAATAACGACGATAATTATGAGGATAATAACGACGATAACAACGATGACAATGACGATAATAACGACGATATTAACGACGATAATTATGCGGATAATAACGACGATAACAACGATGATAATAACGATAATAACGACGATATTAACGACGATAACTATGAGGATAATAAGGACGATAACAACGATGATAATGACGATATTAACGACGATATTAACGACGATAATAACGACGATATTAACGACGATAATAACGACGATATTAACGACGATAATAAAGACAATAAAAAGAAGATAATGACAATAATAACGACGATATTTTCGATGATATTTATGACGATAACAACGTAGATAATGACGATAATAACGACGACATTAACGACGATGATTATGACAAAATAACGACGATATTAACGACGATAATTATGAGGATGATAAGGACGATAACAACGATGATAATGACGATAATAACGACGACATTAACGACGATGATTGTGACAAAATAACGACGATATTAACGACGATTATTATGAGGATAATAAGGACGATAACAACGATGATAATGACGATAATAACGACGACATTAACTACGATGATTATGACAAAATAACGACGATATTAACGACGATAATTATGAGGATGATAAGGACGATAACAAGGATGATAATGACGATATTAACGACGACATTAACGACGATGATTGTGACAAAATAACGACGATATTAACGACGATAATTATGAGGATAATAAGGACGATAACAACGATGATAATGACGATATTAACGACGATAATAACGACGATAACAACGATGATAATGACGAAATAACGACGATAATAACGACGATAATTATGAGGATAATAACGACGATAACAACGATGACAATGACGATAATAACGACGATATTAACGACGATAATTATGCGAATAATAACGACGATAACAACGATGATAATAACGATAATAACGACGATATTAACGACGATAACTATGAGGATAATAAGGACGATAACAACGATGATAATGACGATATTAACGACGATATTAACGACGATAATAACGACGATATTAACGACGATAATAACGACGATATTAACGACGATAATAAAGACGATAAAAAGAAGATAATGACAATAATAAGGACGATATTTTCGATGATATTTATGACGATAACAACGTAGATAATGACGATAATAACGACGACATTAACGACGATGATTATGACAAAATAACGACGATATTAACGACGATAATTATGAGGATGATAAGGACGATAACAACGATGATAATGACGATAATAACGACGACATTAACGACGATGATTGTGACAAAATAACGACGATATTAACGACGATAATTATGAGGATAATAAGGACGATAACAACGATGATAATGACGATAATAACGACGACATTAACTACGATGATTATGACAAAATAACGACGATATTAACGACGATAATTATGAGGATGATAAGGACGATAACAACGATGATAGTGACGATAATAACGACGACATTAGCGACGATGTTTATGACAAAATAACGACGATATTAACGACGATAATTATGAGGATGATAAGGACGATAACAATGATGATAATGACGATATTAACGACGATATTAACGACGATAATAACGACGTTAATAACGACGATAAAAAGAAGATAATGACAATAATAACGACGATATTATCGATGATATTTATGACGATAACAACGTAGATAATGACGATAATAACGACGACATTAACGACGATGATTATGACAAAATAACGACGATATTAACGACGATAATTATGAGGATGATAAGGACGATAACAAGGATGATAATGACGATATTAACGACGACATTAACGACGATGATTGTGACAAAATAACGACGATATTAACGACGATAATTATGAGGATAATAAGGACGATAACAACGATGATAATAACGATATTAACGACGATAATAACGACGATATTAACGACGATAATAACGACGTTAATAACGACGATAAAAAGAAGATAATGACAATAATGACGACGATATTATCGATGATATTTATGACGATAACAACGTAGATAATGACGATAATAACGACGACATTAACGACGATGATTATGACAAAATAACGACGATATTAACGACGATAATTATGAGGATGATAAGGACGATAACAACGATGATAATGACGATATTAACGACGATATTAACGACGATAATAACGACGTTAATAACTACGATAAAAAGAAGATAATGACAATAATAACGACGATATTATCGATGTTATTTATGACGATAACAACGTAGATAATGACGATAATAACGACGACATTAACGACGACGATTATGACAATATAACGACGATATTAACGACGATAATTATGAGGATAATAAGGACGATAACAACGATGATAATGACGATATTAACGACGATATTAACGACGATAATAACGACGATATTAACGACGATAATAAAGACAATAAAAAGAAGATAATGACAATAATAACGACGATATTAAAGATAATATTTATGACGATAACAACGTAGATAATGACGATAATAACGACGACATTAATGACGATGATTATGACAAAATAACGACGATATTAACGACTATAATTATGAGGATGATAAGGACGATAACAACGATGATAATGACGATAATAACGACGACATTAGCGACGATGTTTATGACAATATAACGACGAAATTAACGACGATAATTATGAGGATAATAAGGACGATAACAACGATGATAATGACGATATTAACGACGATATTAACGACGATAATAACGACGTTAAAAACGACGATAAAAAGAAGATAATGACAATAATAACGACGATATTATCGATGATATTTATGACGATAACAACGTAGATAATGACGATAATAACGACGACATTAACGACGATGATTATGACAAAATAACGACGATATTAACGACGATAATTATGAGGATAATAAGGACGATAACAACGATGATAATGACGATATTAACGACGATATTAACGACGATATTAACGACGATATTAACGACGATAATAAAGACAATAAAAAGAAGATAATGACAATAATAACGACGATATTAACGATAATATTTATGACGATAACAACGTAGATAATGACGATAATAACGACGACATTAACGACGATGATTATGACAAAATAACGACGATATTAACGACGATAATTATGAGGATAATAAGGACGATAACAACGATGATAATGACGATATTAACGACGATATTAACGACGATAATAACGACGATATTAACGACGATAATAAAGACAATAAAAAGAAGATAATGACAATAATAACGACGATATTAACGATAATATTTATGACGATAACAACGTAGATAATGACGATAATAACGACGACATTAACGACGATGATTATGACAAAATAACGACGATATTAACGACGATAATTATGAGGATGATAAGGACGATAACAACGATGATAATGACGATAATAACGACGACATTAACGACGATGATTGTGACAAAATAACGACGATATTAACGACGATAATTATGAGGATAATAAGGACGATAACAACGATGATAATGACGATATTAACGACGATAATAACGACGTTAATAACGACGATAAAAAGAAGATAATGACAATAATAACGACGATATTATCGATGATATTTATGACGATAACAACGTAGATAATGACGATAATAACGACGACATTAACGACGATGATTATGACAAAATAACGACGATATTAACGACGATAATTATGAGGATAATAAGGACGATAACAACGATGATAATGACGATATTAACGACGATATTAACGACGATATTAACGACGATATTAACGACGATAATAAAGACAATAAAAAGAAGATAATGACAATAATAACGACGATATTAACGATAATATTTATGACGATAACAACGTAGATAATGACGATAATAACGACGACATTAATGACGATGATTATGACAAAATAACGACGATATTAACGACGATAATTATGAGGATGATAAGGACGATAACAACGATGATAATGACGATAATAACGACGACATTAACGACGATGATTGTGACAAAATAACGACGATATTAACGACGATAATTATGAGGATAATAAGGACGATAACAACGATGATAATGACGATATTAACGACGATATTAACGACGATAATAACGACGATATTAACGACGATAATAACGACGATAAAAAGAAGATAATGACAATAATAACGACGATATTAACGATGATAATTATGACGATAACAACGAAGATAATGACGATAATAACGACGACATTATCGTCAATGATTATGACAAAATAACGACGATATTAACGACGATAATTATGAGGATGATAAGGACGATAACAACGATGATAATGACGATAATAACGACGACATTAACGACGATGATTGTGACAAAATAACGACGATATTAACGACGATAATTATGAGGATGATAAGGACGATAACAAGGATGATAATGACGATATTAACGACGATATTAACGACGATAATAACGACGTTAATAACGACGATAAAAAGAAGAT
This sequence comes from Dolichovespula media, assembly GCA_911387685.1. NCBI lineage: Eukaryota > Metazoa > Arthropoda > Insecta > Hymenoptera > Vespidae > Dolichovespula > Dolichovespula media. Next base: position 81,248 of record CAJVQJ010000044.1, read on the forward strand.
AATGACAATAATAACGACGATATTATCGATGATATTTATGACGATAACAACGTAGATAATGACGATAATAACGACGACATTAACGACGATGATTATGACAAAATAACGACGATATTAACGACGATAATTATGAGGATAATAAGGACGATAACAACGATGATAATGACGATATTAACGACGATATTAACGACGATATTAACGACGATAATAACGACGTTAATAACGACGATAAAAAGAAGATAATGACAATAATAACGACGATATTATCGATGATATTTATGACGATAACAACGATGATAATGACGATAATAACGACGACATTAACGACGATGATTATGACAAAATAACGACGATATTAACGACGATAATTATGAGGATGATAAGGACGATAACAACGATGATAATGACGATATTAACGACGATAATAACGACGATAACAACGATGATAATGACGATATTAACGACGATAATAACGACGATAGCAACGATGATAATGACGAAATAACGACGATAATAACGACGATAATTATGAGGATAATAACGACGATAACAACGATGACAATGACGATAATAACGACGATATTAACGACGATAATTATGCGGATAATAACGACGATAATAACGATAATAACGACGATATTAACGACGATAATTATGAGGATAGTAAGGACGATAACAACGATGATAATGACGATATTAACGACGATATTAACGACGATAATAACGACGATATTAACGACGATAATAACGACGATATTAACGACGATAATAAAGACAATAAAAAGAAGATAATGACAATAATAACGACGATATTATCGATGATATTTATGACAATAACAACGTAGATAATGACGATAATAACGACGACATTAACGACGATGTTTATGACAAAATAACGACGATATTAACGACGATAATTATGAGGATGATAAGGACGATAACAATGATGATAATGACGATATTAACGACGATATTAACGACGATAATAACGACGTTAATAACGACGATAAAAAGAAGATAATGACAATAATAACGACGATATTATCGATGATATTTATGACGATAACAACGTAGATAATGACGATAATAACGACGACATTAACGACGATGATTATGACAAAATAACGACGATATTAACGACGATAATTATGAGGATGATAAGGACGATAACAAGGATGATAATGACGATATTAACGACGACATTAACGACGATGATTGTGACAAAATAACGACGATATTAACGACGATAATTATGAGGATAATAAGGACGATAACAACGATGATAATAACAATATTAACGACGATAATAACGACGATATTAACGACGATAATAACGACGTTAATAACGACGATAAAAAGAAGATAATGACAATAATAACGACGATATTATCGATGATATTTATGACGATAACAACGTAGATAATGACGATAATAACGACGACATAAACGACGATGATTATGACAAAATAACGACGATATTAACGACGATAATTATGAGGATAATAAGGACGATAACAACGATGATAATGACGATATTAACGACGATATTAACGACGATAATAACGACGATATTAACGACGATAATGAAGACAATAAAAAGAAGATAATGACAATAATAACGACGATATTAAAGATAATATTTATGACGATAACAACGTAGATAATGACGATAATAACGACGACATTAGTGACGATGATTATGACAAAATAACGACGATATTAACGACGATAATTATGAGGATTTTAAGGACGATAACAACGATGATAATGACGATAATAACGACGACATTAGCGACGATGTTTATGACAAAATAACGACGATATTAACGACGATAGTTATGAGGATAATAAGGACGATAACAACGATGATAATGACGATATTAACGACGATATTAACGACGATAATAACGACGTTAAAAACGACGATAAAAAGAAGATAATGACAATAATAACGACGATATTATCGATGATATTTATGACGATAACAACGTAGATAATGACGATAATAACGACGACATTAGCGACGATGTTTATGACAAAATAACGACGATATTAACGACGATAACTATGAGGATAATAAGGACGATAACAACGATGATAATGACGATATTAACGACGATATTAACGACGATAATAACGACGTTAATAACGACGATAAAAAGAAGATAATGACAATAATAACGACGATATTATCGATGATATTTATGACGATAACAACGTAGATAATGACGATAATAACGACGACATTAACGACGATGATTGTGACAAAATAACGACGATATTAACGACGATAATTATGAGGATAATAAGGACGATAACAACGATGATAATGACGATAATAACGACGACATTAACTACGATGATTATGACAAAATAACGACGATATTAACGACGATAATTATGAGGATGATAAGGACGATAACAACGATGATAGTGACGATAATAACGACGACATTAGCGACGATGTTTATGACAAAATAACGACGATATTAACGACGATAATTATGAGGATGATAAGGACGATAACAATGATGATAATGACGATATTAACGACGATATTAACGACGATAATAACGACGTTAATAACGACGATAAAAAGAAGATAATGACAATAATAACGACGATATTATCGATGATATTTATGACGAAAACAACGTAGATAATGACGATAATAACGACGACATTAACGACGATGATTATGACAAAATAACGACGATATTAACGACGATAATTATGAGGATGATAAGGACGATAACAAGGATGATAATGACGATATTAACGACGACATTAACGACGATGATTGTGACAAAATAACGACGATATTAACGACGATAATTATGAGGATGATAAGGACGATAACAATGATGATAATGACGATATTAACGACGATATTAACGACGATAATAACGACGTTAATAACGACGATAAAAAGAAGATAATGACAATAATAACGACGATATTATCGATGATATTTATGACGATAACAACGTAGATAATGACGATAATAACGACGACATTAACGACGATGATTATGACAAAATAACGACGATATTAACGACGATAATTATGAGGCTGATAAGGACGATAACAAGGATGATAATGACGATATTAACGACGACATTAACGACGATGATTGTGACAAAATAACGACGATATTAACGACGATAATTATGAGGATAATATGGACGATAACAACGATGATAATAACGATATTAACGACGATAATAACGACGATATTAACGACGATAATAACGACGTTAATAACGACGATAAAAAGAAGATAATGACAATAATAACGACGATATAATCGATGATATTTATGACGATAACAACGTAGATAATGACGATAATAACGACGACATTAACGACGATGATTATGACAAAATAACGACGATATTAACGACGATAATTATGAGGATAATAAGGACGATAACAACGATGATAATGACGATAATAACGACGATATTAACGACGATAATAACGACGATATTAACGACGATAATAAAGACAATAAAAAGAAGATAATGACAATAATAACGACGATATTATCGATGATATTTATGACAATAACAACGTAGATAAAAACGATAATAACGACGACATTAACGACGATGATTATGACAAAATAACGACGATATTAACGACGATAATTATGAGGATGATAAGGACGATAACAACGATGATAATGACGATAATAACGACGACATTAACGACGATGATTGTGACAAAATAACGACGATATTAACGACGATAATTATGAGGATAATAAGGACGATAACAACGATGATAATGACGATATTAACGACGATAATAACGACGATAACAACGATGATAATGACGAAATAACGACGATAATAACGACGATAATTATGAGGATAATAACGACGATATTAACGATGACAATGACGATAATAACGACGATATTAACGACGATAATTATGCGGATAATAACGACGATAACAACGATGATAATAACGATAATAACGACGATATTAACGACGATAACTATGAGGATAATAAGGACGATAACAACGATGATAATGACGATATTAACGACGATATTAACGACGATAATAACGACGATATTAACGACGATAATAACGACGATATTAACGACGATAATAAAGACAATAAAAAGAAGATAATGACAATAGTAACGACGATATTTTCGATGATATTTATGACGATAACAACGTAGATAATGACGATAATAACGACGACATTAACGACGATGATTATGACAAAATAACGACGATATTAACGACGATAATTATGAGGATGATAAGGACGATAACAACGATGATAATGACGATATTAACGACGATAATAACGACGTTAATAACGACGATAAAAAGAAGATAATGACAATAATAACGACGATATTATCGATGATATTTATGACGATAACAACGTAGATAATGACGATAATAACGACGACATTAACGACGATGATTATGACAAAATAACGACGATATTAACGACGATAATTATGAGGATAATAAGGACGATAACAACGATGATAATGACGATATTAACGACGATAATAACGACGATATTAACGACGATAATAAAGACAATAAAAAGAAGATAATGACAATAATAACGACGATATTAACGATAATATTTATGACGATAACAACGAAGATAATGACGATAATAACGACGACATTAACGACGATGATTATGACAAAATAACGACGATATTAACGACGATAATTATGAGGATGATAAGGACGATAACAATGATGATAATGACGATAATAACGACGACATTAACGACGATGATTGTGACAAAATAACGACGATATTAACGACGATAATTATGAGGATAATAAGGACGATAACAACGATGATAATGACGATATTAACGACGATATTAACGACGATAATAACGACGTTAATAACGACGATAAAAAGAAGATAATGACAATAATAACGACGATATTATCGATGATATTTATGACGATAACAACGATGATAATGACGATAATAACGACGACATTAACGACGATGATTATGACAAAATAACGACGATATTAACGACGATAATTATGAGGATGATAAGGACGATAACAACGATGATAATGACGATATTAACGACGATAATAACGACGATAACAACGATGATAATGACGATATTTACGACGATAATAACGACGATAACAACGATGATAATGACGAAATAACGACGATAATAACGACGATAATTATGAGGATAATAACGACGATAACAACGATGACAATGACGATAATAACGACGATATTAACGACGATAATTATGCGGATAATAACGACGATAACAACGATGATAATAACGATATTAACGACGATATTAACGACGATAATAACGACGATATTAACGACGATAATAAAGACAATAAAAAGAAGATAATGACAATAATAACGACGATATTATCGATGATATTTATGACAATAACAACGTAGATAATGACGATAATAACGACGACATTAACGACGATGATTATGACAAAATAACGACGATATTAACGACGATAATTATGAGGATGATAAGGACGATAACAATGATGATAATGACGATATTAACGACGATATTAACGACGATAATAACGACGTTAATAACGACGATAAAAAGAAGATAATGACAATAATAACGACGATATTATCGATGATATTTATGACGATAACAACGTAGATAATGACGATAATAACGACGACATTAACGACGATGATTATGACAAAATAACGACGATATTAACGACGATAATTATGAGGATGATAAGGACGATAACAAGGATGATAATGACGATATTAACGACGACATTAACGACGATGATTGTGACAAAATAACGACGATATTAACGACGATAATTATGAGGATAATAAGGACGATAACAACGATGATAATAACGATATTAACGACGATAATAACGACGATATTAACGACGATAATAACGACGTTAATAACGACGATAAAAAGAAGATAATGACAATAATAACGACGATATTATCGATGATATTTATGACAATAACAACGTAGATAATGACGATAATAACGACGACATTAACGACGATGATTATGACAAAATAACGACGATATTAACGTCGATAATTGTGAGGATAATAAGGACGATAACAACGATGATAATGACGATATTAACGACGATATTAACGACGATAATAACGACGATATTAACGACGATAATAAAGACAATAAAAAGAAGATAATGACAATAATAACGACGATATTAAAGATAATATTTATGTCGATAACAACGTAGATAATGACGATAATAACGACGACATTAACGACGATGATTATGACAAAATAACGACGATATTAACGACGATAATTATGAGGATGATAAGGACGATAACAACGATGATAATGACGATATTAACGACGATATTAACGACGATAATAACGACGTTAATAACGACGATAAAAAGAAGATAATGACAATAATAACGACGATATTATCGATGTTATTAATGACGATAACAACGTAGATAATGACGATAATAACGACGACATTAACGACGACGATTATGACAATATAACGACGATATTAACGACGATAATTATGAGGATAATAAGGACGATAACAACGATGATAATGACGATATTAACGACGATATTAACGACGATAATAACGACGATATTAACGACGATAATAAAGACAATAAAAAGAAGATAATGACAATAATAACGACGATATTAAAGATAATATTTATGACGATAACAACGTAGATAATGACGATAATAACGACGACATTAACGACGATGATTATGACAAAATAACGACGATATTAACGACGATATTAACGACGATATTAACGACGATATTAACGACGATAATAAAGACAATAAAAAGAAGATAATGACAATAATAACGACGATATTAACGATAATATTTATGACGATAACAACGTAGATAATGACGATAATAACGACGACATTAACGACGATGATTATGACAAAATAACGACGATATTAACGACGATAATTATGAGGATGATAAGGACGATAACAACGATGATAATGACGATAATAACGACGACATTAACGACGATGATTGTGACAAAATAACGACGATATTAACGACGATAATTATGAGGATAATAAGGACGATAAAAACGATGATAATGACGATATTAACGACGATATTAACGACGATATTAACGACGATATTAACGACGATAATAAAGACAATAAAAAGAAGATAATGACAATAATAACGACGATATTAACGATAATATTTATGACGATAACAACGTAGATAATGACGATAATAACGACGACATTAATGACGATGATTATGACAAAATAACGACGATATTAACGACGATAATTATGAGGATGATAAGGACGATAACAACGATGATAATGACGATAATAACGACGACATTAACGACGATGATTGTGACAAAATAACGACGATATTAACGACGATAATTATGAGGATAATAAAGACGATAACAACGATGATAATGACGATATTAACGACGATATTAACGACGATAATAACGACGATATTAACGACGATAATAACGACGATATTAACGACGATAATAACGACGATAAAAAGAAGATAATGACAATAATAACGACGATATTAACGATGATAATTATGACGATAACAACGAAGATAATGACGATAATAACGACGACATTATAGTCAATGATTATGACAAAATAACGACGATATTAACGACGATAATTATGAGGATGATAAGGACGATAACAACGATGATAATGACGATAATAACGACGACATTAACGACGATGATTGTGACAAAATAACGACGATATTAACGACGATAATTATGAGGATGATAAGGACGATAACAACGATGATAATGACGATATTAACGACGATATTAACGACGATAATAACGACGTTAATAACGACGATAAAAAGAAGATAATGACAATAATAACGACGATATTATCGATGATATTTATGACGATAACAACGTAGATAATGACGATAATAACGACGACATTAACGACGATGATTATGACAAAATAACGACGATATTAACGACTATAATTATGAGGATGATAAGGACGATAACAAGGATGATAATGACGATATTAACGACGACATTAACGACGATGATTGTGACAAAATAACGACGATATTAACGACGATAATTATGAGGATAATAAGGACGATAACAACGATGATAATAACGATATTAACGACGATAATAACGACGATATTAACGACGATAATAACGACGTTAATAACGACGATAAAAAGAAGATAATGACAATAATAACGACGATATTATCGATGATATTTATGACGATAACAACGTAGATAATGACGATAATAACGACGACATTAACGACGATGATTCTGACAAAATAACGACGATATTAACGACGATAATTATGAGGATAATAAGGACGATAACAACGATGATAATGACGATATTAACGACGATATTAACGACGAAAATAACGACGATATTAACGACGATAATGAAGACAATAAAAAGAAGATAATGACAATAATAACGACATTATTAAAGATAATATTTATGACGATAACAACGTAGATAATGACGATAATAACGACGACATTAGTGACGATGATTATGACAAAATAACGACGATATTAACGACGATAATTATGAGGATGATAAGGACGATAACAACGATGATAATGACGATAATAACGACGACATTAGCGACGATGTTTATGACAAAATAACGACGATATTAACGACGATAATTATGAGGATAATAAGGACGATAACAACGATGATAATGACGATATTAACGACGATATTAACGACGATAATAACGACGTTAAAAACGACGATAAAAAGAAGATAATGACAATAATAACGACGATATTATCGATGATATTTATGACGATAACAACGTAGATAATGACGATAATAACGACGACATTAGCGACGATGTTTATGACAAAATAACGACGATATTAACGACGATAACTATGAGGATAATAAGGACGATAACAACGATGATAATGACGATATTAACGACGATATTAACGACGATAATAACGACGTTAATAACGACGATAAAAAGAAGATAATGACAATAATAACGACGATATTATCGATGATATTTATGACGATAACAACGTAGATAATGACGATAATAACGACGACATTAACGACGATGATTATGACAAAATAACGACGATATTAACGACGATAATTATGAGGATAATAAGGACGATAACAACGATGATAATGACGATTTTAACGACGATATTAACGACGATAATAACGACGATATTAACGACGATAATATAGACAATAAAAAGAAGATAATGACAATAATAACGACGATATTAACGATAATATTTATGACGATAACAACGTAGATAATGACGATAATAACGACGACATTAACGACGATGATTATGACAAAATAACGACGATATTAACGACGATAATTATGAGGATGATAAGGACGATAACAACGATGATAATGACGATAATAACGACGACATTAACGACGATGATTGTGACAAAATAACGACGATATTAACGACGATAATTATGAGGATAATAAGGACGATAACAACGATGATAATGACGATATTAACGACGATAATAACGACGATAGTAACGACGTTAATAACGACGATAAAAAGAAGATAATGACAATAATAACGACGATATTATCGATGATATTTATGACGATAACAACGTAGATAATGACGATAATAACGACGACATTAACGACGATGATTATGACAAAATAACGACGATATTAACGACGATAATTATGAGGATAATAAGGACGATAACAACGATGATAATGACGATATTAACGACGATATTAACGACGATAATAACGACGTTAATAACGACGATAAAAAGAAGATAATGACAATAATAACGACGATATTATCGATGATATTTATGACGATAACAACGTAGATAATGACGATAATAACGACGACATTAACGACGATGATTATGACAAAATAACGACGATATTAACGACGATAATTATGAGGATGATAAGGACGATAACAAGGATGATAATGACGATATTAACGACGACATTAACGACGATGATTGTGACAAAATAACGACGATATTAACGACGATAATAACGACGTTAAAAACGACGATAAAAAGAAGATAATGACAATAATAACGACGATATTATCGATGATATTTATGACGATAACAACGTAGATAATGACGATAATAACGACGACATTAGCGACGATGTTTATGACAAAATAACGACGATATTAACGACGATAACTATGAGGATAATAAGGACGATAACAACGATGATAATGACGATATTAACGACGATATTAACGACGATAATAACGACGTTAATAACGACGATAAAAAGAAGATAATGACAATAATAACGACGATATTATCGATGATATTTATGACGATAACAACGTAGATAATGACGATAATAACGACGACATTAACGACGATGATTGTGACAAAATAACGACGATATTAACGACGATAATTATGAGGATAATAAGGACGATAACAACGATGATAATGACGATAATAACGACGACATTAACTACGATGATTATGACAAAATAACGACGATATTAACGACGATAATTATGAGGATGATAAGGACGATAACAACGATGATAGTGACGATAATAACGACGACATTAGCGACGATGTTTATGACAAAATAACGACGATATTAACGACGATAATTATGAGGATGATAAGGACGATAACAATGATGATAATGACGATATTAACGACGATATTAACGACGATAATAACGACGTTAATAACGACGATAAAAAGAAGATAATGACAATAATAACGACGATATTATCGATGATATTTATGACGAAAACAACGTAGATAATGACGATAATAACGACGACATTAACGACGATGATTATGACAAAATAACGACGATATTAACGACGATAATTATGAGGATGATAAGGACGATAACAAGGATGATAATGACGATATTAACGACGACATTAACGACGATGATTGTGACAAAATAACGACGATATTAACGACGATAATTATGAGGATGATAAGGACGATAACAATGATGATAATGACGATATTAACGACGATATTAACGACGATAATAACGACGTTAATAACGACGATAAAAAGAAGATAATGACAATAATAACGACGATATTATCGATGATATTTATGACGATAACAACGTAGATAATGACGATAATAACGACGACATTAACGACGATGATTATGACAAAATAACGACGATATTAACGACGATAATTATGAGGCTGATAAGGACGATAACAAGGATGATAATGACGATATTAACGACGACATTAACGACGATGATTGTGACAAAATAACGACGATATTAACGACGATAATTATGAGGATAATATGGACGATAACAACGATGATAATAACGATATTAACGACGATAATAACGACGATATTAACGACGATAATAACGACGTTAATAACGACGATAAAAAGAAGATAATGACAATAATAACGACGATATAATCGATGATATTTATGACGATAACAACGTAGATAATGACGATAATAACGACGACATTAACGACGATGATTATGACAAAATAACGACGATATTAACGACGATAATTATGAGGATAATAAGGACGATAACAACGATGATAATGACGATAATAACGACGATATTAACGACGATAATAACGACGATATTAACGACGATAATAAAGACAATAAAAAGAAGATAATGACAATAATAACGACGATATTATCGATGATATTTATGACAATAACAACGTAGATAAAAACGATAATAACGACGACATTAACGACGATGATTATGACAAAATAACGACGATATTAACGACGATAATTATGAGGATGATAAGGACGATAACAACGATGATAATGACGATAATAACGACGACATTAACGACGATGATTGTGACAAAATAACGACGATATTAACGACGATAATTATGAGGATAATAAGGACGATAACAACGATGATAATGACGATATTAACGACGATAATAACGACGATAACAACGATGATAATGACGAAATAACGACGATAATAACGACGATAATTATGAGGATAATAACGACGATATTAACGATGACAATGACGATAATAACGACGATATTAACGACGATAATTATGCGGATAATAACGACGATAACAACGATGATAATAACGATAATAACGACGATATTAACGACGATAACTATGAGGATAATAAGGACGATAACAACGATGATAATGACGATATTAACGACGATATTAACGACGATAATAACGACGATATTAACGACGATAATAACGACGATATTAACGACGATAATAAAGACAATAAAAAGAAGATAATGACAATAGTAACGACGATATTTTCGATGATATTTATGACGATAACAACGTAGATAATGACGATAATAACGACGACATTAACGACGATGATTATGACAAAATAACGACGATATTAACGACGATAATTATGAGGATGATAAGGACGATAACAACGATGATAATGACGATATTAACGACGATAATAACGACGTTAATAACGACGATAAAAAGAAGATAATGACAATAATAACGACGATATTATCGATGATATTTATGACGATAACAACGTAGATAATGACGATAATAACGACGACATTAACGACGATGATTATGACAAAATAACGACGATATTAACGACGATAATTATGAGGATAATAAGGACGATAACAACGATGATAATGACGATATTAACGACGATAATAACGACGATATTAACGACGATAATAAAGACAATAAAAAGAAGATAATGACAATAATAACGACGATATTAACGATAATATTTATGACGATAACAACGTAGATAATGACGATAATAACGACGACATTAACGACGATGATTATGACAAAATAACGACGATATTAACGACGATAATTATGAGGATGATAAGGACGATAACAATGATGATAATGACGATAATAACGACGACATTAACGACGATGATTGTGACAAAATAACGACGATATTAACGACGATAATTATGAGGATAATAAGGACGATAACAACGATGATAATGACGATATTAACGACGATATTAACGACGATAATAACGACGTTAATAACGACGATAAAAAGAAGATAATGACAATAATAACGACGATATTATCGATGATATTTATGACGATAACAACGATGATAATGACGATAATAACGACGACATTAACGACGATGATTATGACAAAATAACGACGATATTAACGACGATAATTATGAGGATGATAAGGACGATAACAACGATGATAATGACGATATTAACGACGATAATAACGACGATAACAACGATGATAATGACGATATTTACGACGATAATAACGACGATAACAACGATGATAATGACGAAATAACGACGATAATAACGACGATAATTATGAGGATAATAACGACGATAACAACGATGACAATGACGATAATAACGACGATATTAACGACGATAATTATGCGGATAATAACGACGATAATGACGATATTAACGACGATAATAACGACGATATTAACGACGATAATAAAGACAATAAAAAGAAGATAATGACAATAATAACGACGATATTATCGATGATATTTATGACAATAACAACGTAGATAATGACGATAATAACGACGACATTAACGACGATGATTATGACAAAATAACGACGATATTAACGACGATAATTATGAGGATGATAAGGACGATAACAATGATGATAATGACGATATTAACGACGATATTAACGACGATAATAACGACGTTAATAACGACGATAAAAAGAAGATAATGACAATAATAACGACGATATTATCGATGATATTTATGACGATAACAACGTAGATAATGACGATAATAACGACGACATTAACGACGATGATTATGACAAAATAACGACGATATTAACGACGATAATTATGAGGATGATAAGGACGATAACAAGGATGATAATGACGATATTAACGACGACATTAACGACGATGATTGTGACAAAATAACGACGATATTAACGACGATAATTATGAGGATAATAAGGACGATAACAACGATGATAATAACGATATTAACGACGATAATAACGACGATATTAACGACGATAATAACGACGTTAATAACGACGATAAAAAGAAGATAATGACAATAATAACGACGATATTATCGATGATATTTATGACAATAACAACGTAGATAATGACGATAATAACGACGACATTAACGACGATGATTATGACAAAATAACGACGATATTAACGTCGATAATTGTGAGGATAATAAGGACGATAACAACGATGATAATGACGATATTAACGACGATATTAACGACGATAATAACGACGATATTAACGACGATAATAAAGACAATAAAAAGAAGATAATGACAATAATAACGACGATATTAAAGATAATATTTATGTCGATAACAACGTAGATAATGACGATAATAACGACGACATTAACGACGATGATTATGACAAAATAACGACGATATTAACGACGATAATTATGAGGATGATAAGGACGATAACAACGATGATAATGACGATATTAACGACGATATTAACGACGATAATAACGACGTTAATAACGACGATAAAAAGAAGATAATGACAATAATAACGACGATATTATCGATGTTATTAATGACGATAACAACGTAGATAATGACGATAATAACGACGACATTAACGACGACGATTATGACAATATAACGACGATATTAACGACGATAATTATGAGGATAATAAGGACGATAACAACGATGATAATGACGATATTAACGACGATATTAACGACGATAATAACGACGATATTAACGACGATAATAAAGACAATAAAAAGAAGATAATGACAATAATAACGACGATATTAAAGATAATATTTATGACGATAACAACGTAGATAATGACGATAATAACGACGACATTAACGACGATGATTATGACAAAATAACGACGATATTAACGACGATATTAACGACGATATTAACGACGATATTAACGACGATAATAAAGACAATAAAAAGAAGATAATGACAATAATAACGACGATATTAACGATAATATTTATGACGATAACAACGTAGATAATGACGATAATAACGACGACATTAACGACGATGATTATGACAAAATAACGACGATATTAACGACGATAATTATGAGGATGATAAGGACGATAACAACGATGATAATGACGATAATAACGACGACATTAACGACGATGATTGTGACAAAATAACGACGATATTAACGACGATAATTATGAGGATAATAAGGACGATAAAAACGATGATAATGACGATATTAACGACGATATTAACGACGATATTAACGACGATATTAACGACGATAATAAAGACAATAAAAAGAAGATAATGACAATAATAACGACGATATTAACGATAATATTTATGACGATAACAACGTAGATAATGACGATAATAACGACGACATTAATGACGATGATTATGACAAAATAACGACGATATTAACGACGATAATTATGAGGATGATAAGGACGATAACAACGATGATAATGACGATAATAACGACGACATTAACGACGATGATTGTGACAAAATAACGACGATATTAACGACGATAATTATGAGGATAATAAAGACGATAACAACGATGATAATGACGATATTAACGACGATATTAACGACGATAATAACGACGATATTAACGACGATAATAACGACGATATTAACGACGATAATAACGACGATAAAAAGAAGATAATGACAATAATAACGACGATATTAACGATGATAATTATGACGATAACAACGAAGATAATGACGATAATAACGACGACATTATAGTCAATGATTATGACAAAATAACGACGATATTAACGACGATAATTATGAGGATGATAAGGACGATAACAACGATGATAATGACGATAATAACGACGACATTAACGACGATGATTGTGACAAAATAACGACGATATTAACGACGATAATTATGAGGATGATAAGGACGATAACAACGATGATAATGACGATATTAACGACGATATTAACGACGATAATAACGACGTTAATAACGACGATAAAAAGAAGATAATGACAATAATAACGACGATATTATCGATGATATTTATGACGATAACAACGTAGATAATGACGATAATAACGACGACATTAACGACGATGATTATGACAAAATAACGACGATATTAACGACTATAATTATGAGGATGATAAGGACGATAACAAGGATGATAATGACGATATTAACGACGACATTAACGACGATGATTGTGACAAAATAACGACGATATTAACGACGATAATTATGAGGATAATAAGGACGATAACAACGATGATAATAACGATATTAACGACGATAATAACGACGATATTAACGACGATAATAACGACGTTAATAACGACGATAAAAAGAAGATAATGACAATAATAACGACGATATTATCGATGATATTTATGACGATAACAACGTAGATAATGACGATAATAACGACGACATTAACGACGATGATTCTGACAAAATAACGACGATATTAACGACGATAATTATGAGGATAATAAGGACGATAACAACGATGATAATGACGATATTAACGACGATATTAACGACGAAAATAACGACGATATTAACGACGATAATGAAGACAATAAAAAGAAGATAATGACAATAATAACGACATTATTAAAGATAATATTTATGACGATAACAACGTAGATAATGACGATAATAACGACGACATTAGTGACGATGATTATGACAAAATAACGACGATATTAACGACGATAATTATGAGGATGATAAGGACGATAACAACGATGATAATGACGATAATAACGACGACATTAGCGACGATGTTTATGACAAAATAACGACGATATTAACGACGATAATTATGAGGATAATAAGGACGATAACAACGATGATAATGACGATATTAACGACGATATTAACGACGATAATAACGACGTTAAAAACGACGATAAAAAGAAGATAATGACAATAATAACGACGATATTATCGATGATATTTATGACGATAACAACGTAGATAATGACGATAATAACGACGACATTAGCGACGATGTTTATGACAAAATAACGACGATATTAACGACGATAACTATGAGGATAATAAGGACGATAACAACGATGATAATGACGATATTAACGACGATATTAACGACGATAATAACGACGTTAATAACGACGATAAAAAGAAGATAATGACAATAATAACGACGATATTATCGATGATATTTATGACGATAACAACGTAGATAATGAC
The DNA here is from genome assembly GCA_911387685.1 of Dolichovespula media. Classification (NCBI taxonomy): domain Eukaryota; kingdom Metazoa; phylum Arthropoda; class Insecta; order Hymenoptera; family Vespidae; genus Dolichovespula; species Dolichovespula media. The sequence continues at coordinate 98,524 of CAJVQJ010000044.1, forward strand.
GATAATAACGACGACATTAACGACGATGATTATGACAAAATAACGACGATATTAACGACGATAATTATGAGGATAATAAGGACGATAACAACGATGATAATGACGATTTTAACGACGATATTAACGACGATAATAACGACGATATTAACGACGATAATATAGACAATAAAAAGAAGATAATGACAATAATAACGACGATATTAACGATAATATTTATGACGATAACAACGTAGATAATGACGATAATAACGACGACATTAACGACGATGATTATGACAAAATAACGACGATATTAACGACGATAATTATGAGGATGATAAGGACGATAACAACGATGATAATGACGATAATAACGACGACATTAACGACGATGATTGTGACAAAATAACGACGATATTAACGACGATAATTATGAGGATAATAAGGACGATAACAACGATGATAATGACGATATTAACGACGATAATAACGACGATAGTAACGACGTTAATAACGACGATAAAAAGAAGATAATGACAATAATAACGACGATATTATCGATGATATTTATGACGATAACAACGTAGATAATGACGATAATAACGACGACATTAACGACGATGATTATGACAAAATAACGACGATATTAACGACGATAATTATGAGGATAATAAGGACGATAACAACGATGATAATGACGATATTAACGACGATATTAACGACGATAATAACGACGTTAATAACGACGATAAAAAGAAGATAATGACAATAATAACGACGATATTATCGATGATATTTATGACGATAACAACGTAGATAATGACGATAATAACGACGACATTAACGACGATGATTATGACAAAATAACGACGATATTAACGACGATAATTATGAGGATGATAAGGACGATAACAAGGATGATAATGACGATATTAACGACGACATTAACGACGATGATTGTGACAAAATAACGACGATATTAACGACGATATTAACGACGATAATAAAGACAATAAAAAGAAGATAATGACAATAATAACGACGATATTAACGATAATATTTATGACGATAACAACGTAGATAATGACGATAATAACGACGACATTAACGACGATGATTATGACAAAATAACGACGATATTAACGACGATAATTATGAGGATGATAAAGACGATAACAACGATGATAATGACGATAATAACGACGACATTAACGACGATGATTGTGACAAAATAACGACGATATTAACGACGATAATTATGAGGATAATAAGGACGATAACAACGATGATAATGACGATATTAACGACGATAATAACGACGATAATAACGACGTTAATAACGACGATAAAAAGAAGATAATGACAATAATAACGACGATATTATCGATGATATTTATGACGATAACAACGTAGATAATGACGATAATAACGACGACATTAACGACGATGATTATGACAAAATAACGACGATATTAACGACGATAATTATGAGGATAATAAGGACGATAACAACGATGATAATGACGATATTAACGACGATATTAACGACGATATTAACGACGATAATAAAGACAATAAAAAGAAGATAATGACAATAATAACGACGATATTAACGATAATATTTATGACGATAACAACGTAGATAATGACGATAATAACGACGACATTAATGACGATGATTATGACAAAATAACGACGATATTAACGACGATAATTATGAGGATGATAAGGACGATAACAACGATGATAATGACGATAATAACGACGACATTAACGACGATGATTGTGACAAAATAACGACGATATTAACGACGATAATTATGAGGATAATAAGGACGATAATAACGACGATATTAACGACGATAATAACGACGATATTAACGACGATAATAACGACGATAAAAAGAAGATAATGACAATAATAACGACGATATTAACGATGATAATTATGACGATAACAACGAAGATAATGACGATAATAACGACGACATTATAGTCAATGATTATGACAAAATAACGACGATATTAACGACGATAATTATGAAAATGATAAGGACGATAACAACGATGATAATGACGATAATAACGACGACATTAACGACGATGATTGTGACAAAATAACGACGATATTAACGACGATAATTATGAGGATGATAAGGACGATAACAACGATGATAATGACGATATTAACGACGATATTAACGACGATAATAACGACGTTAATAACGACGATAAAAAGAAGATAATGACAATAATAACGACGATATTATCGATGATATTTATGACGATAACAACGTAGATAATGACGATAATAACGACGACATTAACGACGATGATTATGACAAAATAACGACGATATTAACGACGATAATTATGAGGATGATAAGGACGATAACAAGGATGATAATGACGATATTAACGACGACATTAACGATGATGATTGTGACAAAATAACGACGATATTAACGACGATAATTATGAGGATAATAAGGACGATAACAACGATGATAATAACGATATTAACGACGATAATAACGACGATATTAACGACGATAATAACGACGTTAATAACGACGATAAAAAGAAGATAATGACAATAATAACGACGATATTATCGATGATATTTATGACGATAACAACGTAGATAATGACGATAATAACGACGACATTAACGACGATGATTATGACAAAATAACGACGATATTAACGACGATAATTATGAGGATAATAAGGACGATAACAACGATGATAATGACGATATTAACGACGATATTAACGACGATAATAACGACGATATTAACGACGATAATGAAGACAATAAAAAGAAGATAATGACAATAATAACGACGATATTAAAGATAATATTTATGACGATAACAACGTAGATAATGACGATAATAACGACGACATTAGTGACGATGATTATGACAAAATAACGACGATATTAACGACGATAATTATGAGGATGATAAGGACGATAACAACGATGATAATGACGATAATAACGACGACATTAGCGACGATGTTTATGACAAAATAACGACGATATTAACGACGATAATTATGAGGATAATAAGGACGATAACAACGATGATAATGACGATATTAACGACGATATTAACGACGATAATAACGACGTTAAAAACGACGATAAAAAGAAGATAATGACAATAATAACGACGATATTATCGATGATATTTATGACGATAACAACGTAGATAATGACGATAATAACGACGACATTAGCGACGATGTTTATGACAAAATAACGACGATATTAACGACGATAACTATGAGGATAATAAGGACGATAACAACGATGATAATGACGATATTAACGACGATATTAACGACGATAATAACGACGTTAATAACGACGATAAAAAGAAGATAATGACAATAATAACGACGATATTATCGATGATATTTATGACGATAACAACGTAGATAATGACGATAATAACGACGACATTAACGACGATGATTATGACAAAATAACGACGATATTAACGACGATAATTATGAGGATGATAAGGACGATAACAAGGATGATAATGACGATAATAACGACGACATTAACGACGATGATTGTGACAAAATAACGACGATATTAACGACGATAATTATGAGGATAATAAGGACGATAACAACGATGATAATGACGATTTTAACGACGATATTAACGACGATAATAACGACGATATTAACGACGATAATAAAGACAATAAAAAGAAGATAATGACAATAATAACGACGATATTAACGATAATATTTATGACGATAACAACGTAGATAATGACGATAATAACGACGACATTAACGACGATGATTATGACAAAATAACGACGATATTAACGACGATAATTATGAGGATGATAAGGACGATAACAACGATGATAATGACGATAATAACGACGACATTAACGACGATGATTGTGACAAAATAACGACGATATTAACGACGATAATTATGAGGATAATAAGGACGATAACAACGATGATAATGACGATATTAACGACGATAATAACGACGATAATAACGACGTTAATAACGACGATAAAAAGAAGATAATGACAATAATAACGACGATATTATCGATGATATTTATGACGATAACAACGTAGATAATGACGATAATAACGACGACATTAACGACGATGATTATGACAAAATAACGACGATATTAACGACGATAATTATGAGGATAATAAGGACGATAACAACGATGATAATGACGATATTAACGACGATATTAACGACGATATTAACGACGATAATAAAGACAATAAAAAGAAGATAATGACAATAATAACGACGATATTAACGATAATATTTATGACGATAACAACGTAGATAATGACGATAATAACGACGACATTAATGACGATGATTATGACAAAATAACGACGATATTAACGACGATAATTATGAGGATGATAAGGACGATAACAACGATGATAATGACGATAATAACGACGACATTAACGACGATGATTGTGACAAAATAACGACGATATTAACGACGATAATTATGAGGATAATAAGGACGATAACAACGATGATAATGACGATATTAACGACGATAATAACGACGTTAATAACGACGATAAAAAGAAGATAATGACAATAATAACGACGATATTATCGATGATATTTATGACGATAACAACGTAGATAATGACGATAATAACGACGACATTAACGACGATGATTATGACAAAATAACGACGATATTAACGACGATAATTATGAGGATAATAAGGACGATAAAAACGATGATAATGACGATATTAACGACGATATTAACGACGATATTAACGACGATATTAACGACGATAATAAAGACAATAAAAAGAAGATAATGACAATAATAACGACGATATTAACGATAATATTTATGACGATAACAACGTAGATAATGACGATAATAACGACGACATTAATGACGATGATTATGACAAAATAACGACGATATTAACGACGATAATTATGAGGATGATAAGGACGATAACAACGATGATAATGACGATAATAACGACGACATTAACGACGATGATTGTGACAAAATAACGACGATATTAACGACGATAATTATGAGGATAATAAGGACGATAACAACGATGATAATGACGATATTAACGACGATATTAACGACGATAATAACGACGATATTAACGACGATAATAACGACGATAAAAAGAAGATAATGACAATAATAACGACGATATTAACGATGATAATTATGACGATAACAACGAAGATAATGACGATAATAACGACGACATTATAGTCAATGATTATGACAAAATAACGACGATATTAACGACGATAATTATGAGGATGATAAGGACGATAACAACGATGATAATGACGATAATAACGACGACATTAACGACGATGATTGTGACAAAATAACGACGATATTAACGACGATAATTATGAGGATGATAAGGACGATAACAACGATGATAATGACGATATTAACGACGATATTAACGACGATAATAACGACGTTAATAACGACGATAAAAAGAAGATAATGCAATAATAACGACGATATTATTGATGATATTTATGACGATAACAACGTAGATAATGACGATAATAACGACGACATTAACGACGATGATTATGACAAAATAACGACGATATTAACGACGATAATTATGAGGATGATAAGGACGATAACAAGGATGATAATGACGATATTAACGACGACATTAACGACGATGATTGTGACAAAATAACGACGATATTAACGACGATAATTATGAGGATAATAAGGACGATAACAACGATGATAATAACGATATTAACGACGATAATAACGACGATATTAACGACGATAATAACGACGTTAATAACGACGATAAAAAGAAGATAATGACAATAATATCGACGATATTATCGATGATATTTATGACGATAACAACGTAGATAATGACGATAATAACGACGACATTAACGACGATGATTATGACAAAATAACGACGATATTAACGACGATAATTATGAGGATAATAAGGACGATAACAACGATGATAATGACGATATTAACGACGATATTAACGACGATATTAACGACGATAATAAAGACAATAAAAAGAAGATAATGACAATAATAACGACGATATTAACGATAATATTTATGACGATAACAACGTAGATAATGACGATAATAACGACGACATTAATGACGATGATTATGACAAAATAACGACGATATTAACGACGATAATTATGAGGATGATAAGGACGATAACAACGATGATAATGACGATAATAACGACGACATTAACGACGATGATTGTGACAAAATAACGACGATATTAACGACGATAATTATGAGGATAATAAGGACGATAACAACGATGATAATGACGATATTAACGACGATATTAACGACGATAATAACGACGATATTAACGACGATAATGAAGACAATAAAAAGAAGATAATGACAATAATAACGACGATATTAAAGATAATATTTATGACGATAACAACGTAGATAATGACGATAATAACGACGACATTAGTGACGATGATTATGACAAAATAACGACGATATTAACGACGATAATTATGAGGATGATAAGGACGATAACAACGATGATAATGACAATAATAACGACGACATTAGCGACGATGTTTATGACAAAATAACGACGATTTTAACGACGATAATTATGAGGATAATAAGGACGATAACAACGATGATAATGACGATATTAACGACGATATTAACGACGATAATAACGACGTTAAAAACGACGATAAAAAGAAGATAATGACAATAATAACGACGATATTATCGATGATATTTATGACGATAACAACGTAGATAATGACGATAATAACGACGACATTAGCGACGATGTTTATGACAAAATAACGACGATATTAACGACGATAACTATGAGGATAATAAGGACGATAACAACGATGATAATGACGATATTAACGACGATATTAACGACGATAATAACGACGTTAATAACGACGATAAAAAGAAGATAATGACAATAATAACGACGATATTATCGATGATATTTATGACGATAACAACGTAGATAATGACGATAATAACGACGACATTAACGACGATGATTATGACAAAATAACGACGATATTAACGACGATAATTATGAGGATAATAAGGACGATAACAACGATGATAATGACGATTTTAACGACGATATTAACGACGATAATAACGACGATATTAACGACGATAATAAAGACAATAAAAAGAAGATAATGACAATAATAACGACGATATTAACGATAATATTTATGACGATAACAACGTAGATAATGACGATAATAACGACGACATTAACGACGATGATTATGACAAAATAACGACGATATTAACGACGATAATTATGAGGATGATAAGGACGATAACAACGATGATAATGACGATAATAACGACGACATTAACGACGATGATTGTGACAAAATAACGACGATATTAACGACGATAATTATGAGGATAATAAGGACGATAACAACGATGATAATGACGATATTAACGACGATAATAACGACGATAATAACGACGTTAATAACGACGATAAAAAGAAGATAATGACAATAATAACGACGATATTATCGATGATATTTATGACGATAACAACGTAGATAATGACGATAATAACGACGACATTAACGACGATGATTATGACAAAATAACGACGATATTAACGACGATAATTATGAGGATAATAAGGACGATAACAACGATGATAATGACGATATTAACGACGATATTAACGACGATATTAACGACGATAATAAAGACAATAAAAAGAAGATAATGACAATAATAACGACGATATTAACGATAATATTTATGACGATAACAACGTAGATAATGACGATAATAACGACGACATTAATGACGATGATTATGACAAAATAACGACGATATTAACGACGATAATTATGAGGATGATAAGGACGATAACAACGATGATAATGACGATAATAACGACGACATTAACGACGATGATTGTGACAAAATAACGACGATATTAACGACGATAATTATGAGGATAATAAGGACGATAACAACGATGATAATGACGATATTAACGACGATAATAACGACGTTAATAACGACGATAAAAAGAAGATAATGACAATAATAACGACGATATTATCGATGATATTTATGACGATAACAACGTAGATAATGACGATAATAACGACGACATTAACGACGATGATTATGACAAAATAACGACGATATTAACGACGATAATTATGAGGATAATAAGGACGATAAAAACGATGATAATGACGATATTAACGACGATATTAACGACGATATTAACGACGATATTAACGACGATAATAAAGACAATAAAAAGAAGATAATGACAATAATAACGACGATATTAACGATAATATTTATGACGATCACAACGTAGATAATGACGATAATAACGACGACATTAATGACGATGATTATGACAAAATAACGACGATATTAACGACGATAATTATGAGGATGATAAGGACGATAACAACGATGATAATGACGATAATAACGACGACATTAACGACGATGATTGTGACAAAATAACGACGATATTAACGACGATAATTATGAGGATAATAAGGACGATAACAACGATGATAATGACGATATTAACGACGATATTACCGACGATAATAACGACGATATTAACGACGATAATAACGACGATAAAAAGAAGATAATGACAATAATAACGACGATATTAACGATGATAATTATGACGATAACAACGAAGATAATGACGATAATAACGACGAAATTATAGTCAATGATTATGACAAAATAACGACGATATTAACGACGATAATTATGAGGATGATAAGGACGATAACAACGATGATAATGACGATAATAACGACGACATTAACGACGATGATTGTGACAAAATAACGACGATATTAACGACGATAATTATGAGGATGATAAGGACGATAACAACGATGATAATGACGATATTAACGACGATATTAACGACGATAATAACGACGTTAATAACGACGATAAAAAGAAGATAATGACAATAATAACGACGATATTATCGATGATATTTATGACGATAACAACGTAGATAATGACGATAATAACGACGACATTAACGACGATGATTATGACAAAATAACGACGATATTAACGACGATAATTATGAGGATAATAAGGACGATAACAACGATGATAATGACGATATTAACGACGATATTAACGACGATATTAACGACGATAATAACGACGTTAATAACGACGATAAAAAGAAGATAATGACAATAATAACGACGATATTATCGATGATATTTATGACGATAACAACGATGATAATGACGATAATAACGACGACATTAACGACGATGATTATGACAAAATAACGACGATATTAACGACGATAATTATGAGGATGATAAGGACGATAACAACGATGATAATGACGATATTAACGACGATAATAACGACGATAACAACGATGATAATGACGATATTAACGACGATAATAACGACGATAACAACGATGATAATGACGAAATAACGACGATAATAACGACGATAATTATGAGGAAAATAACGACGATAACAACGATGACAATGACGATAATAACGACGATATTAACGACGATAATTATGCGGATAATAACGACGATAACAACGATGATAATAACGATATTAACGACGATAATTATGAGGATAATAAGGACGATAACAACGATGATAATGACGATATTAACGACGATATTAACGACGATAATAACGACGATATTAACGACGATAATAAAGACAATAAAAAGAAGATAATGACAATAATAACGACGATATTATCGATGATATTTATGACAATAACAACGTAGATAATGACGATAATAACGACGACATTAACGACGATGATTATGACAAAATAACGACGATATTAACGACGATAATTATGAGGATGATAAGGACGATAACAATGATGATAATAACGATATTAACGACGATATTAACGACGATAATAACGACGTTAATAACGACGATAAAAAGAAGATAATGACAATAATAACGACGATATTATCGATGATATTTATGACGATAACAACGTAGATAATGACGATAATAACGACGACATTAACGACGATGATTATGACAAAATAACGACGATATTAACGACGATAATTATGAGGATGATAAGGACGATAACAAGGATGATAATGACGATATTAACGACGACATTAACGACGATGATTGTGACAAAATAACGACGATATTAACGACGATAATTATGAGGATAATAAGGACGATAACAACGATGATAATAACGATATTAACGACGATAATAACGACGATATTAACGACGATAATAACGACGTTAATAACGACGATAAAAAGAAGATAATGACAATAATAACGACGATATTATCGATGATATTTATGACGATAACAACGTAGATAATGACGATAATAACGACGACATTAACGACGATGATTATGACAAAATAACGACGATATTAACGACGATAATTATGAGGATAATAAGGACGATAACAACGATGATAATGACGATAATAACGACGATATTAACGACGATAATAACGACGATATTAACGACGATAATAAAGACAATAAAAAGAAGATAATGACAATAATAACGACGATATTATCGATGATATTTATGACAATAACAACGTAGATAATGACGATAATAACGACGACATTAACGACGATGATTATGACAAAATAACGACGATATTAACGACGATAATTATGAGGATGATAAGGACGATAACAATGATGATAATGACGATATTAACGACGATATTAACAACGATAATAACGACGTTAATAACGACGATAAAAAGAAGATAATGACAATAATAACGACGATATTATCGATGATATTTATGACGATAACAACGTAGATAATGACGATAATAACGACGACATTAACGACGATGATTATGACAAAATAACGACGATATTAACGACGATAATTATGAGGATGATAATGACGATAACAAGGATGATAATGACGATATTAACGACGACATTAACGACGATGATTGTGACAAAATAACGACGATATTAACGACGATAATTATGAGGATAATAAGGACGATAACAACGATGATAATAACGATATTAACGACGATATTAACGACGATAATAACGACGTTAATAACGACGATAAAAAGAAGATAATGACAATAATAACGACGATATTATCGATGTTATTTATGACGATAACAACGTAGATAATGACGATAATAACGACGACATTAACGACGACGATTATGACAAAATAACGACGATATTAACGACGATAATTATGAGGATAATAAGGACGATACCAACGATGATAATGACGATATTAACGACGATATTAACGACGATAATAACGACGATATTAACGACGATAATAAAGACAATAAAAAGAAGATAATGACAATAATAACGACGATATTAAAGATAATATTTATGACGATAACAACGTAGATAATGACGATAATAACGACGACATTAGTGACGATGATTATGACAAAATAACGACGATATTAACGACGATAATTATGAGGATGATAAGGACGATAACAACGATGATAATGACGATAATAACGACGACATTAGCGACGATGTTTATGACAAAATAACGACGATATTAACGACGATAATTATGAGGATAATAAGGACGATAACAACGATGATAATGACGATATTAACGACGATATTAACGATGATAATAACGACGTTAAAAACGACGATAAAAAGAAGATAATGACAATAATAACGACGATATTATCGATGATATTTATGACGATAACAACGTAGATAATGACGATAATAACGACGACATTAGCGACGATGTTTATGACAAAATAACGACGATATTAACGACGAAAACTATGAGGATAATAAGGACGATAACAACGATGATAATGACGATATTAACGACGATATTAACGACGATAATAACGACGTTAATAACGACGATAAAAAGAAGATAATGACAATAATAACGACGATATTATCGATGATATTTATGACGATAACAACGTAGATAATGACGATAATAACAACGACATTAACGACAATGATTATGACAAAATAACGACGATATTAACGACGATAATTATGAGGATAATAAGGACGATAACAACGATGATAATGACGATTTTAACGACGATATTAACGACGATAATAACGACGATATTAACGACGATAATAAAGACAATAAAAAGAAGATAATGACAATAATAACGACGATATTAAAGATAATATTTATGACGATAACAACGTAGATAATGACGATAATAACGACGACATTAACGACGATGATTATGACAAAATAACGACGATATTAACGACGATAATTATGAGGATGATAAGGACGATAACAACGATGATAATGACGATAATAACGACGACATTAACGACGATGATTGTGACAAAATAACGACGATATTAACGACGATAATTATGAGGATAATAAGGACGATAACAACGATGATAATGACGATATTAACGACGATAATAACGACGATAATAACGACGTTAATAACGACGATAAAAAGAAGATAATGACAATAATAACGACGATATTATCGATGATATTTATGACGATAACAACGTAGATAATGACGATAATAACGACGACATTAACGACGATGATTATGACAAAATAACGACGATATTAACGACGATAATTATGAGGATAATAAGGACGATAACAACGATGATAATGACGATAATAACGACGACATTAACGACGATGATTATGACAAAATAACGACGATATTAACGACGATAATTATGAGGATGATAAGGACGATAACAACGATGATAATGACGATAATAACGACGACATTAACGACGATGATTGTGACAAAATAACGACGATATTAACGACGATAATTATGAGGATAATAAGGACGATAACAACGATGATAATGACGATATTAACGACGATATTAACGACGATAATAACGACGATATTAACGACGATAATAAAGACGATAAAAAGAAGATAATGACAATAATAACGACGATATTAACGATGATAATTATGACGATAACAACGAAGATAATGACGATAATAACGACGACATTAACGACGATGATTATGACAAAATAACGACGATATTAACGACGATAATTATGAGGATGATAAGGACGATAACAACGATGATAATGACGATAATAACGACGACATTAACGACGATGATTGTGACAAAATAACGACGATATTAACGACGATAATTATGAGGATAATAAGGACGATAACAACGATGATAATGACGATAATAACGACGACATTAACTACGATGATTATGACAAAATAACGACGATATTAACGACGATAATTATGAGGATGATAAGGACGATAACAACGATGATAGTGACGATAATAACGACGACATTAGCGACGATGTTTATGACAAAATAACGACGATATTAACGACGATAATTATGAGGATGATAAGGACGATAACAATGATGATAATGACGATATTAACGACGATATTAACGACGATAATAACGACGTTAATAACGACGATAAAAAGAAGATAATGACAATAATAACGACGATATTATCGATGATATTTATGACGATAACAACGTAGATAATGACGATAATAACGACGACATTAACGACGATGATTATGACAAAATAACGACGATATTAACGACGATAATTATGAGGATGATAAGGACGATAACAAGGATGATAATAACGATATTAACGACGATAATAACGACGATATTAACGACGATAATAACGACGTTAATAACGACGATAAAAAGAAGATAATGACAATAATAACGACGATATTATCGATGATATTTATGACGATAACAACGTAGATAATGACGATAATAACGACGACATTAACGACGATGATTATGACAAAATAACGACGATATGAACGACGATAATTATGAGGATAATAAGGACGATAACAACGATGATAATGACGATTTTAACGACGATATTAACGACGATAATAACGACGATATTAACGACGATAATAAAGACAATAAAAAGAAGATAATGACAATAATAACGACGATATTAACGATAATATTTATGACGATAACAACGTAGATAATGACGATAATAACGACGACATTAACGACGATGATTATGACAAAATAACGACGATATTAACGACGATAATTATGAGGATGATAAGGACGATAACAACGATGATAATGACGATATTAACGACGATATTAACGACGATAATAACGACGTTAATAACGACGATAAAAAGAAGATAATGACAATAATAACGACGATATTATCGATGTTATTTATGACGATAACAACGTAGATAATGACGATAATAACGACGACATTAACGACGACGATTATGACAAAATAACGACGATATTAACGACGATAATTATGAGGATGATAATGACGATAACAAGGATGATAATGACGATATTAACGACGACATTAACGACGATGATTGTGACAAAATAACGACGATATTAACGACGATAATTATGAGGATAATAAGGACGATAACAACGATGATAATAACGATATTAACGACGATAATAACGACGATATTAACGACGATAATAACGACGTTAATAACAACGATAAAAAGAAGATAATGACTATAATAACGACGATATTATCGATGATATTTATGACGATAACAACGTAGATAATGACGATAATAACGACGACATTAACGACGATGATTATGACAAAATAACGACGATATGAACGACGATAATTATGAGGATAATAAGGACGATAACAACGATGATAATGACGATATTAACGACGATATTAACGACGATAATAACGACGATATTAACGACGATAATAAAGACAATAAAAAGAAGATAATGACAATAATAACGACGATATTAAAGATAATATTTATGTCGATAACAACGTAGATAATGACGATAATAACGACGACATTAACGACGATGATTATGACAAAATAACGACGATATTAACGACGATAATTATGAGGATGATAAGGACGATAACAACGATGATAATGACGATATTAACGACGATATTAACGACGATAATAACGACGTTAATAACGACGATAAAAAGAAGATAATGACAATAATAACGACGATATTATCGATGTTATTTATGACGATAACAACGTAGATAATGACGATAATAACGACGACATTAACGACGACGATTATGACAAAATAACGACGATATTAACGACGATAATTATGAGGATAATAAGGACGATAACAACGATGATAATGACTATATTAACGACGATATTAACGACGATAATAACGACGATATTAACGACGATAATAAAGACAATAAAAAGAAGATAATGACAATAATAACGACGATATTAAAGATAATATTTATGACGATAACAACGTAGATAATGACGATAATAACGACGACATTAGTGACGATGATTATGACAAAATAACGACGATATTAACGACGATAATTATGAGGATGATAAGGACGATAACAACGATGATAATGACGATAATAACGACGACATTAGCGACGATGTTTATGACAAAATAACGACGATATTAACGACGATAATTATGAGGATAATAAGGACGATAACAACGATGATAATGACGATATTAACGACGATATTAACGACGATAATAACGACGTTAAAAACGACGATAAAAAGAAGATGATGACAATAATAACGACGATATTATCGATGATATTTATGACGATAACAACGTAGATAATGACGATAATAACGACGACATTAGCGACGATGTTTATGACAAAATAACGACGATATTAACGACGATAACTATGAGGATAATAAGGACGATAACAACGATGATAATGACGATATTAACGACGATATTAACGACGATAATAACGACCTTAATAACGACGATAAAAAGAAGATAATGACAATAATAACGACGATATTATCGATGATATTTATGACGATAACAACGTAGATAATGACGATAATAACGACGACATTAACGACGATGATTATGACAAAATAACGACGATATTAACGACGATAATTATGAGGATAATAAGGACGATAACAACGATGATAATGACGATTTTAACGACGATATTAACGACGATAATAACGACGATATTAACGACGATAATAAAGACAATAAAAAGAAGATAATGACAATAATAACGACGATATTAACGATAATATTTATGACGATAACAACGTAGATAATGACGATAATAACGACGACATTAACGACGATGATTATGACAAAATAACGACGATATTAACGACGATAATTATGAGGATGATAAGGACGATAACAACGATGATAATGACGATAATAACGACGACATTAACGACGATGATTGTGACAAAATAACGACGATATTAACGACGATAATTATGAGCATAATAAGGACGATAACAACGATGATAATGACGATATTAACGACGATAATAACGACGATAATAACGACGTTAATAACGACGATAAAAAGAAGATAATGACAATAATAACGACGATATTATCGATGATATTTATGACGATAACAACGTAGATAATGACGATAATAACGACGACATTAACGACGATGATTATGACAAAATAACGACGATATTAACGACGATAATTATGAGGATAATAAGGACGATAACAACGATGATAATAACGATATTAACGACGATAATAACGACGATATTAACGACGATAATAACGACGTTAATAACGACGATAAAAAGAAGATAATGACAATAATAACGACGATATTATCGATGATATTTTTGACGATAACAACGTAGATAATGACGATAATAACGACGACATTAACGACGATGATTATGACAAAATAACGACGATATTAACGACGATAATTATGAGGATCATAAGGACGATAACAACGATGATAATGACGATATTAACGACGATATTAACGACGATAATAACGACGATATTAACGACGATAATAAAGACAATAAAAAGAAGATAATGACAATAATAACGACGATATTAAAGATAATATTTATGTCGATAACAACGTAGATAATGACGATAATAACGACGACATTAACGACGATGATTATGACAAAATAACGACGATATTAACGACGATAATTATGAGGATGATAAGGACGATAACAACGATGATAATGACGATATTAACGACGATATTAACGACGATAATAACGACGTTAATAACGACGATAAAAAGAAGATAATGACAATAATAACGACGATATTATCGATGTTATTTATGACGATAACAACGTAGATAATGACGATAATAACGACGACATTAACGACGATGATTGTGACAAAATAACGACGATATTAAAGACGATAATTATGAGGATAATAAGGACGATAACAACGATGATAATGACGATAATAACGACGATAATAACGACGTTAATAACGACGATAAAAAGAAGATAATGACAATAATAACGACGATATTATCGATGATATTTATGACGATAACAACGTAGATAATGACGATAATAACGACGACATTAACGACGATGATTATGACAAAATAACGACGATATTAACGACGATAATTATGAGGATAATAAGGACGATAACAACGATGATAATGACGATATTAACGACGATATTAACGACGATAATAAAGACAATAAAAAGAAGATAATGACAATAATAACGACGATATTAACGATAATATTTATGACGATAACAACGTAGATAATGACGATAATAACGACGACATTAACGACGATGATTATGACAAAATAACGACGATATTAACGACGATAATTATGAGGATGATAAGGACGATAACAACGATGATAATGACGATAATAACGACGACATTAACGACGATGATTGTGACAAAATAACGACGATATTAACGACGATAATTATGGGGATAATAAGGACGATAACAACGATGATAATGACGATAATAACGACGACATTAACTACGATGATTATGACAAAATAACGACGATATTAACGACGATAATTATGAGGATGATAAGGACGATAACAACGATGATAGTGACGATAATAACGACGACATTAGCGACGATGATTGTGACAAAATAACGACGATATTAACGACGATAATTATGAGGATAATAAGGACGATAACAACGATGATAATGACGATATTAACGACGATATTAACGACGATAATAACGACGTTAATAACGACGATAAAAAGAAGATAATGACAATAATAACGACGATATTATCGATGATATTTATGACGATAACAACGTAGATAATGACGATAATAACGACGACATTAACGACGATGATTATGACAAAATAACGACGATATTAACGACGATAATTATGAGGATAATAAGGACGATAACAACGATGATAATGACGATATTAACGACGATATTAACGGCGATATTAACGACGATATTAACGACGATAATAAAGACAATAAAAAGAAGATAATGACAATAATAACGACGATATTAACGATAATATTTATGACGATAACAACGTAGATAATGACGATAATAACGACGACATTAATGACGATGATTATGACAAAATAACGACGATATTAACGACGATAATTATGAGGATGATAAGGACGATAACAACGATGATAATGACGATAATAACGACGACATTAACGACGATGATTGTGACAAAATAACGACGATATTAACGACGATAATTATGAGGATAATAAGGACGATAACAACGATGATAATGACGATATTAACGACGATATTAACGACGATAATAACGACGATATTAACGACGATAATAACGCCGATAAAAAGAAGATAATTACAATAATAACGACGATATTAACGATGATAATTATGACGATAACAACGAAGATAATGACGATAATAACGACGACATTATCGTCAATGATTATGACAAAATAACGACGATATTAACGACGATAATTATGAGGATGATAAGGACGATAACAACGATGATAATGACGATAATAACGACGACATTAACGACGATGATTGTGACAAAATAACGACGATATTAACGACGATAATTATGAGGATGATAAGGACGATAACAACGATGATAATGACGATATTAACGACGATATTAACGACGATAATAACGACGTTAATAACGACGATAAAAAGAAGATAATGACAATAATAACGACGATATTAACGACGATAATTATGAGGATAATAAGGACGATAACAACGATGATAATGACGATATTAACGACGATATTAACGACGATAATAACGACGATATTAACGACGATAATAACGACGATATTAACGACGATAATAAAGACAATAAAAAGAAGATAATGACAATAATAACGACGATATTATCGATGTTATTTATGACGATAACAACGATGATAATGACGATAATAACGACGACATTAACGACGATGATTATGACAAAATAACGACGATATTAACGACGATAATTATGAGGATGATAAGGACGATAACAATGATGATAATGACGATATTAACGACGATATTAACGACGATAATAACGACGTTAATAACGACGATAAAAAGAAGATAATGACAATAATAACGACGATATTATCGATGATATTTATGACGATAACAACGTAGATAATGACGATAATAACGACGACATTAACGACGATGATTATGACAAAATAACGACGATATTAACGACGATAATTATGAGGATGATAAGGACGATAACAAGGATGATAATGACGATATTAACGACGACATTAACGACGATGATTGTGACAAAATAACGACGATATTAACGACGATAATTATGAGGATAATAAGGACGATAACAACGATGATAATAACGATATTAACGACGATAATAACGACGATATTAACGACGATAATAACGACGTTAATAACGACGATAAAAAGAAGATAATGACAATAATAACGACGATATTATCGATGATATTTATGACGATAACAACGTAGATAATGTCGATAATAACGACGAAATTAACGACGATGATTATGACAAAATAACGACGATATTAACGACGATAATTATGAGGATAATAAGGACGATAACAACGATGATAATGACGATAATAACGACGACATTAACGACGATGATTGTGACAAAATAACGACGATATTAACGACGATAATTATGAGGATAATAAGGACGATAACAACGATGATAATGACGATATTAACGACGATAATAACGACGATATTAACGAAGATAATAACGACGTTAATAACGACGATAAAAAGAAGATAATGACAATAATAAAGACGATATTATCGATGATATTTATGACGATAACAACGTAGATAATGACGATAATAACGACGACATTAACGACGATGATTATGACAAAATAACGACGATATTAACGACGATAATTATGAGGATAATAAGGACGATAACAACGATGATAATGACGATATTAACGACGATATTAACGACGATAATAACGACGATATTAACGACGATAATAAAGACAATAAAAAAAAGATAATGACAATAATAACGACGATATTAAATATAATATTTATGTCGATAACAACGTAGATAATGACGATAATAACGACGACATTAACGACGATGATTATGACAAAATAACGACGATATTAACGACGATAATTATGAGGATGATAAGGACGATAACAACGATGATAATGACGATATTAACGACGATATTAACGACGATAATAACGACGTTAATAACGACGATAAAAAGAAGATAATGACAATAATAACGACGATATTATCGATGTTATTTATGACGATAACAACGTAGATAATGACGATAATAACGACGACATTAACGACGACGATTATGACAAAATAACGACGATATTAACGACGATAATTATGAGGATGATAAGGACGATAACAACGATGATAATGACGATATTAACGACGATATTAACGACGATAATAACGACGTTAATAACGACGATAAAAAGAAGATAATGACAATAATAACGACGATATTATCGATGATATTTATGACGATAACAACGTAGATAATGACGATAATAACGACGATGATTATGACAAAATAACGACGATATTAACGACGATAATTATGAGGATAATAAGGACGATAACAACGATGATAATAACGATAATAACGACGATATTAACGACGATAATTATGAGGATAATAAGGACGATAACAACGATGATAATGACGATATTAACGACGATATTAACGACGATAATAACGACGATATTAACGACGATAATAACGACGATATTAACGACGATAATAAAGACAATAAAAAGAAGATAATGACAATAATAACGACGATATTATCGATGATATTTATGACAATAACAACGTAGATAATGACGATAATAACGACGACATTAACGACGATGATTATGACAAAATAACGACGATATTAACGACGATAATAAAGACAATAAAAAGAAGATAATGACAATAATAACGACGATATTAAAGATAATATTTATGACGATAACAACGTAGATAATGACGATAATAACGACGACATTAGTGACGATGATTATGACAAAATAACGACGATATTAACGACGATAATTATGAGGATGATAAGGACGATAACAACGATGATAATGACGATAATAACGACGACATTAGCGACGATGTTTATGACAAAATAACGACGATATTAACGACGATAATTATGAGGATAATAAGGACGATAACAACGATGATAATGACGATATTAACGACGATATTAACGACGATAATAACGACGTTAAAAACGACGATAAAAAGAAGATAATGACAATAATAACGACGATATTATCGATGATATTTATGACGATAGCAACGTAGATAATGACGATAATAACGACGACATTAGCGACGATGTTTATGACAAAATAACGACGATATTAACGACGATAACTATGAGGATAATAAGGACGATAACAACGATGATAATGACGATATTAACGACGATAATAACGACGATATTAACGACGATAATAAAGACAATAAAAAGAAGATAATGACAATAATAACGACGATATTAACGATAATATTTATGACGATAACAACGTAGATAATGACGATAATAACGACGACATTAACGACGATGATTATGACAAAATAACGACGATATTAACGACGATAATTATGAGGATGATAAGGACGATAACAACGATGATAATGACGATAATAACGACGACATTAACGACGATGATTGTGACAAAATAACGACGATATTAACGACGATAATTATGAGGATAATAAGGACGATAACAACGATGATAATGACGATATTAACGACGATAATAACGACGATAATAACGACGTTAATAACGACGATAAAAAGAAGATAATGACAATAATAACGACGATATTATCGATGATATTTATGACGATAACAACGTAGATAATGACGATAATAACGACGACATTAACGACGATGATTATGACAAAATAACGACGATATTAACGACGATAATTATGAGGATAATAAGGACGATAACAACGATGATAATGACGATATTAACGACGATAATAACGACGATATTAACGACGATAATAAAGACAATAAAAAGAAGATAATGACAATAATAACGACGATATTAACGATAATATTTATGACGATAACAACGTAGATAATGACGATAATAACGACGACATTAACGACGATGATTATGACAAAATAACGACGATATTAACGACGATAATTATGAGGATGATAAGGACGATAACAACGATGATAATGACGATAATAACGACGACATTAACGACGATGATTGTGACAAAATAACGACGATATTAACGACGATAATTATGAGGATAATAAGGACGATAACAACGATGATAATGACGATATTAACGACGATATTAACGACGATAATAACAACGATATTAACGACGATAATAACGACGATAAAAAGAAGATAATGACAATAATAACGACGATATTAACGATGATAATTATGACGATAACAACGAAGATAATGACGATAATAACGACGACATTAACGACGATGATTATGACAAAATAACGACGATATTAACGACGATAATTATGAGGATGATAAGGACGATAACAACGATGATAATGACGATAATAACGACGACATTAACGACGATGATTGTGACAAAAT
Source organism: Dolichovespula media (assembly GCA_911387685.1). Classification (NCBI taxonomy): domain Eukaryota; kingdom Metazoa; phylum Arthropoda; class Insecta; order Hymenoptera; family Vespidae; genus Dolichovespula; species Dolichovespula media. Next base: position 121,521 of record CAJVQJ010000044.1, read on the forward strand.
AACGACGATATTAACGACGATAATTATGAGGATAATAAGGACGATAACAACGATGATAATGACGATAATACCGACGACATTAACTCCGATGATTATGACAAAATAACGACGATATTAACGACGATAATTATGAGGATGATAAGGACGATAACAACGATGATAGTGACGATAATAACGACGACATTAGCGACGATGTTTATGACAAAATAACGACGATATTAACGACGATAATTATGAGGATAATAAGGACGATAACAACGATGATAATGACGATAATAACGACGACATTAGCGACGATGTTTATGACAAAATAACGACGATATTAACGACGATAACTATGAGGATAATAAGGACGATAACAACGATGATAATGACGATATTAACGACGATATTACCGACGATAATAACGACGTTAATAACGACGATAAAAAGAAGATAATGACAATAATAACGACGATATTATCGATGATATTTATGACGATAACAACGATGATAATGACGATAATAACGACGACATTAACGATGATGATTATGACAAAATAACGACGATATTAACGACGATAATTATGAGGATGATAAGGACGATAACAACGATGATAATGACGATATTAACGACGATAATAACGACGATAACAACGATGATAATGACGATATTAACGACGATAATAACGACGATAACAACGATGATAATGACGAAATAACGACGATAATAACGACGATAATTATGAGGATAATAACGACGATAACAACGATGACAATGACGATAATAACGACGATATTAACGACGATAATTATGCGGATAATAACGACGATAACAACGATGATAATAACGATAATAACGACGATATTAACGACGATAATTATGAGGATAATAAGGACGATAACAACGATGATAATGACGATATTAACGACGATATTAACGACGATAATAACGACGATATTAACGACGATAATAAAGACAATAAAAAGAAGATAATGACAATAATAACGACGATATTAAAGATAATATTTATGACGATAACAACGTAGATGATGACGATAATAACGACGACATTAATGACGATGATTATGACAAAATAACGACGATATTAACGACGATAATTATGAGGATGATAAGGACGATAACAACGATGATAATGACGATAATAACGACGACATTAACGACGATGATTGTGACAAAATAACGACGATATTAACGACGATAATTATGAGGATAATAAGGACGATAACAACGATGATAATGACGATATTAACGACGATAATAACGACGATAATAACGACGTTAATAACGACGATAAAAAGAAGATAATGACAATAATAACGACGATATTATCGATGATATTTATGACGATAACAACGTAGATAATGACGATAATAACGACGACATTAACGACGATGATTATGACAAAATAACGACGATATTAACGACGATAATTATGAGGATGATAAGGACGATAACAACGATGATAATGACGATATTAACGACGATATTAACGACGATAATAACGACGTTAATAACGACGATAAAAAGAAGATAATGACAATAATAACGACGATATTATCGATGATATTTATGACGATAACAACGTAGATAATGACGATAATAACGACGACATTAACGACGATGATTATGACAAAATAACGACGATATTAACGACGATAATTATGAGGATAATAAGGACGATAAGAACGATGATAATGACGATATTAACGACGATATTAACGACGATAATAACGACGATATTAACGACGATAATAAAGACAATAAAAAGAAGATAATGACAATAATAACGACGATATTAACGATAATATTTATGACGATAACAACGTAGATAATGACGATAATAACGACGACATTAACGACGATGATTATGACAAAATAACGACGATATTAACGACGATAATTATGAGGATGATAAGGACGATAACAACGATGATAATGACGATAATAACGACGACATTAACGACGATGATTGTGACAAAATAACGACGATATTAACGACGATAATTATGAGGATAATAAGGACGATAACAACGATGATAATGACGATATTAACGACGATAATAACGACGATAATAACGACGTTAATAACGACGATAAAAAGAAGATAATGACAATAATAACGACGATATTATCGATGATATTTATGACGATAACAACGATGATAATGACGATAATAACGACGACATTAACGACGATGATTATGACAAAATAACGACGATATTAACGACGATAATTATGAGGATGATAAGGACGATAACAACGATGATAATGACGATATTAACGACGATAATAACGACGATAACAACGATGATAATGACGATATTAACGACGATAATAATGACGATAACAACGATGATAATGACGAAATAACGACGATAATAACGACGATAATTATGAGGATAATAACGACGATAACAACGATGACAATGACGATAATAACGACGATATTAACGACGATAATTATGCGGATAATAACGACGATAACAACGATGATAATAACGATAATAACGACGATATTAACGACGATAATTATGAGGATAATAAGGACGATAACAACGATGATAATGACGATATTAACGACGATATTAACGACGATAATAACGACGATATTAACGACGATAATAACGACGATATTAACGACGATAATAAAGACAATAAAAAGAAGATAATGACAATAATAACGACGATATTATCGATGATATTTATGACAATAACAACGTAGATAATGACGATAATAACGACGACATTAACGACGATGATTATGACAAAATAACGACGATATTAACGACGATAATTATGAGGATGATAAGGACGATAACAATGATGATAATGACGATATTAACGACGATATTAACGACGATAATAACGACGTTAATAACGACGATAAAAAGAAGATAATGACAATAATAACGACGATATTATCGATGATATTTATGACGATAACAACGTAGATAATGACGATAATAACGACGACATTAACGACGATGATTATGACAAAATAACGACGATATTAACGACGATAATTATGAGGATGATAAGGACGATAACAAGGATGATAATGACGATATTAACGACGACATTAACGACGATGATTGTGACAAAATAACGACGATATTAACGACGATAATTATGAGGATAATAAGGACGATAACAACGATGATAATAACGATATTAACGACGATAATAATGACGATATTAACAACGATAATAACGACGTTAATAACGACGATAAAAAGAAGATAATGACAATAATAACGACGATATTATCGATGATATTTATGACGATAACAACGTAGATAATGACGATAATAACGACGACATTAACGACGATGATTATGACAAAATAACGACGATATTAACGACGATAATTATGAGGATAATAAGGACGATAACAACGATGATAATGACGATATTAACGACGATATTAACGACGATAATAACGACGATATTAACGACGATAATAAAGACAATAAAAAGAAGATAATGACAATAATAACGACGATATTAAAGATAATATTTATGTCGATAACAACGTAGATAATGACGATAATAACGACGACATTAACGACGATGATTATGACAAAATAACGACGATATTAACGACGATAATTATGAGGATGATAAGGACGATAACAATGATGATAATGACGATATTAACGACGATATTAACGACGATAATAACGACGTTAATAACGACGATAAAAAGAAGATAATGACAATAATAACGACGATATTATCGATGATATTTATGACGATAACAACGTAGATAATGACGATAATAACGACGACATTAACGACGATGATTATGACAAAATAACGACGATATTAACGACGATAATTATGAGGATGATAATGACGATAACAAGGATGATAATGACGATATTAACGACGACATTAACGACGATGATTGTGACAAAATAACGACGATATTAACGACGATAATTATGAGGATAATAAGGACGATAACAACGATGATAATAACGATATTAACGACGATATTAACGACGATAATAACGACGTTAATAACGACGATAAAAAGAAGATAATGACAATAATAACGACGATATTATCGATGTTATTTATGACGATAACAACGTAGATAATGACGATAATAACGACGACATTAACGACGACGATTATGACAAAATAACGACGATATTAACGACGATAATTATGAGGATAATAAGGACGATAACAACGATGATAATGACGATATTAACGACGATATTAACGACGATAATAACGACGATATTAACGACGATAATAAAGACAATAAAAAGAAGATAATGACAATAATAACGACGATATTAAAGATAATATTTATGTCGATAACAACGTAGATAATGACGATAATAACGACGACATTAACGACGATGATTATGACAAAATAACGACGATATTAACGACGATAATTATGAGGATGATAAGGACGATAACAACGATGATAATGACGATATTAACGACGATATTAACGACGATAATAACGACGTTAATAACGACGATAAAAAGAAGATAATGACAATAATAACGACGATATTATCGATGTTATTTATGACGATAACAACGTAGATAATGACGATAATAACGACGACATTAACGACGACGATTATGACAAAATAACGACGATATTAACGAAGATAATTATGAGGATAATAAGGACGATAACAACGATGATAATGACGATATTAACGACGATATTAACGACGATAATAACGACGATATTAACGACGATAATAAAGACAATAAAAAGAAGATAATGACAATAATAACGACGATATTAAAGATAATATTTATGACGACAACAACGTAGATAATGACGATAATAACGACGACATTAACGACGATGATTATGACACAATAACGACGATATTAACGACGATAATTATGAGGATGATAAGGACGATAACAACGATGATAATGACGATATTAACGACGATATTAACGACGATAATAACGACTTTAATAACGACGATAAAAAGAAGATAATGACAATAATAACGACGATATTATCGATGATATTTATGACGATAACAACGTAGATAATGACGATAATAACGACGACATTAACGACGATGATTATGACAAAATAACGACGATATTAACGACGATAATTATGAGGATAATAAGGACGATAACAACGATGATAATGACGATATTAACGACGATATTAACGACGATAATAACGACGATATTAACGACGATAATAAAGACAATAAAAAGAAGATAATGACAATAATAACGACGATATTAACGATAATATTTATGACGATAACAACGTAGATAATGACGATAATAACGACGACATTAACGACGATGATTATGACAAAATAACGACGATATTAACGACGATAATTATGAGGATGATAAGGACGATAACAACGATGATAATGACGATAATAACGACGACATTAACGACGATGATTGTGACAAAATAACGACGATATTAACGACGATAATTATGAGGATAATAAGGACGATAACAACGATGATAATGACGATATTAACGACGATAATAACGACGATAATAACGACGTTAATAACGACGATAAAAAGAAGATAATGACAATAATAACGACGATATTATCGATGATATTTATGACGATAACAGCGTAGATAATGACGATAATAACGACGACATTAACGACGATGATTATGACAAAATAACGACGATATTAACGACGATAATTATGAGGATAATAAGGACGATAACAACGATGATAATGACGATATTAACGACGATATTAACGACGATATTAACGACGATATTAACGACGATAATAAAGACAATAAAAAGAAGATAATGACAATAATAACGACGATATTAACGATAATATTTATGACGATAACAACGTAGATAATGACGATAATAACGACGACATTAACGACGATGATTATGACAAAATAACGACGATATTAACGACGATAATTATGAGGATGATAAGGACGATAACAACGATGATAATGACGATAATAACGACGACATTAACGACGATGATTATGACAAAATAACGACGATATTAACGACGATAATTATGAGGATAATAAGGACGATAACAACGATGATAATGACGATATTAACGACGATAATAACGACGATAATAACGACGTTAATAACGACGATAAAAAGAAGATAATGACAATAATAACGACGATATTATCGATGATATTTATGACGATAACAACGTAGATAATGACGATAATAACGACGACATTAACGACGATGATTATGACAAAATAACGACGATATTAACGACGATAATTATGAGGATGATAAGGACGATAACAACGATGATAATGACGATATTAACGACGATATTAACGACGATAATAACGACGTTAATAACGACGATAAAAAGAAGATAATGACAATAATAACGACGATATTATCGATGATATTTATGACGATAACAACGTAGATAATGACGATAATAACGACGACATTAACGACGATGATTATGACAAAATAACGACGATATTAACGACGATAATTATGAGGATAATAAGGACGATAAGAACGATGATAATGACGATATTAACGACGATATTAACGACGATAATAACGACGATATTAACGACGATAATAAAGACAATAAAAAGAAGATAATGACAATAATAACGACGATATTAACGATAATATTTATGACGATAACAACGTAGATAATGACGATAATAACGACGACATTAACGACGATGATTATGACAAAATAACGACGATATTAACGACGATAATTATGAGGATGATAAGGACGATAACAACGATGATAATGACGATAATAACGACGACATTAACGACGATGATTGTGACAAAATAACGACGATATTAACGACGATAATTATGAGGATAATAAGGACGATAACAACGATGATAATGACGATATTAACGACGATAATAACGACGATAATAACGACGTTAATAACGACGATAAAAAGAAGATAATGACAATAATAACGACGATATTATCGATGATATTTATGACGATAACAACGATGATAATGACGATAATAACGACGACATTAACGACGATGATTATGACAAAATAACGACGATATTAACGACGATAATTATGAGGATGATAAGGACGATAACAAGGATGATAATGACGATATTAACGACGACATTAACGACGATGATTGTGACAAAATAACGACGATATTAACGACGATAATTATGAGGATAATAAGGACGATAACAACGATGATAATAACGATATTAACGACGATAATAATGACGATATTAACAACGATAATAACGACGTTAATAACGACGATAAAAAGAAGATAATGACAATAATAACGACGATATTATCGATGATATTTATGACGATAACAACGTAGATAATGACGATAATAACGACGACATTAACGACGATGATTATGACAAAATAACGACGATATTAACGACGATAATTATGAGGATAATAAGGACGATAACAACGATGATAATGACGATATTAACGACGATATTAACGACGATAATAACGACGATATTAACGACGATAATAAAGACAATAAAAAGAAGATAATGACAATAATAACGACGATATTAAAGATAATATTTATGTCGATAACAACGTAGATAATGACGATAATAACGACGACATTAACGACGATGATTATGACAAAATAACGACGATATTAACGACGATAATTATGAGGATGATAAGGACGATAACAATGATGATAATGACGATATTAACGACGATATTAACGACGATAATAACGACGTTAATAACGACGATAAAAAGAAGATAATGACAATAATAACGACGATATTATCGATGATATTTATGACGATAACAACGTAGATAATGACGATAATAACGACGACATTAACGACGATGATTATGACAAAATAACGACGATATTAACGACGATAATTATGAGGATGATAATGACGATAACAAGGATGATAATGACGATATTAACGACGACATTAACGACGATGATTGTGACAAAATAACGACGATATTAACGACGATAATTATGAGGATAATAAGGACGATAACAACGATGATAATAACGATATTAACGACGATATTAACGACGATAATAACGACGTTAATAACGACGATAAAAAGAAGATAATGACAATAATAACGACGATATTATCGATGTTATTTATGACGATAACAACGTAGATAATGACGATAATAACGACGACATTAACGACGACGATTATGACAAAATAACGACGATATTAACGACGATAATTATGAGGATAATAAGGACGATAACAACGATGATAATGACGATATTAACGACGATATTAACGACGATAATAACGACGATATTAACGACGATAATAAAGACAATAAAAAGAAGATAATGACAATAATAACGACGATATTAAAGATAATATTTATGTCGATAACAACGTAGATAATGACGATAATAACGACGACATTAACGACGATGATTATGACAAAATAACGACGATATTAACGACGATAATTATGAGGATGATAAGGACGATAACAACGATGATAATGACGATATTAACGACGATATTAACGACGATAATAACGACGTTAATAACGACGATAAAAAGAAGATAATGACAATAATAACGACGATATTATCGATGTTATTTATGACGATAACAACGTAGATAATGACGATAATAACGACGACATTAACGACGACGATTATGACAAAATAACGACGATATTAACGAAGATAATTATGAGGATAATAAGGACGATAACAACGATGATAATGACGATATTAACGACGATATTAACGACGATAATAACGACGATATTAACGACGATAATAAAGACAATAAAAAGAAGATAATGACAATAATAACGACGATATTAAAGATAATATTTATGACGACAACAACGTAGATAATGACGATAATAACGACGACATTAACGACGATGATTATGACACAATAACGACGATATTAACGACGATAATTATGAGGATGATAAGGACGATAACAACGATGATAATGACGATATTAACGACGATATTAACGACGATAATAACGACTTTAATAACGACGATAAAAAGAAGATAATGACAATAATAACGACGATATTATCGATGATATTTATGACGATAACAACGTAGATAATGACGATAATAACGACGACATTAACGACGATGATTATGACAAAATAACGACGATATTAACGACGATAATTATGAGGATAATAAGGACGATAACAACGATGATAATGACGATATTAACGACGATATTAACGACGATAATAACGACGATATTAACGACGATAATAAAGACAATAAAAAGAAGATAATGACAATAATAACGACGATATTAACGATAATATTTATGACGATAACAACGTAGATAATGACGATAATAACGACGACATTAACGACGATGATTATGACAAAATAACGACGATATTAACGACGATAATTATGAGGATGATAAGGACGATAACAACGATGATAATGACGATAATAACGACGACATTAACGACGATGATTGTGACAAAATAACGACGATATTAACGACGATAATTATGAGGATAATAAGGACGATAACAACGATGATAATGACGATATTAACGACGATAATAACGACGATAATAACGACGTTAATAACGACGATAAAAAGAAGATAATGACAATAATAACGACGATATTATCGATGATATTTATGACGATAACAGCGTAGATAATGACGATAATAACGACGACATTAACGACGATGATTATGACAAAATAACGACGATATTAACGACGATAATTATGAGGATAATAAGGACGATAACAACGATGATAATGACGATATTAACGACGATATTAACGACGATATTAACGACGATATTAACGACGATAATAAAGACAATAAAAAGAAGATAATGACAATAATAACGACGATATTAACGATAATATTTATGACGATAACAACGTAGATAATGACGATAATAACGACGACATTAACGACGATGATTATGACAAAATAACGACGATATTAACGACGATAATTATGAGGATGATAAGGACGATAACAACGATGATAATGACGATAATAACGACGACATTAACGACGATGATTATGACAAAATAACGACGATATTAACGACGATAATTATGAGGATAATAAGGACGATAACAACGATGATAATGACGATATTAACGACGATAATAACGACGATAATAACGACGTTAATAACGACGATAAAAAGAAGATAATGACAATAATAACGACGATATTATCGATGATATTTATGACGATAACAACGTAGATAATGACGATAATAACGACGACATTAACGACGATGATTATGACAAAATAACGACGATATTAACGACGATAATTATGAGGATGATAAGGACGATAACAACGATGATAATGACGATATTAACGACGATATTAACGACGATAATAACGACGTTAATAACGACGATAAAAAGAAGATAATGACAATAATAACGACGATATTATCGATGATATTTATGACGATAACAACGTAGATAATGACGATAATAACGACGACATTAACGACGATGATTATGACAAAATAACGACGATATTAACGACGATAATTATGAGGATAATAAGGACGATAAGAACGATGATAATGACGATATTAACGACGATATTAACGACGATAATAACGACGATATTAACGACGATAATAAAGACAATAAAAAGAAGATAATGACAATAATAACGACGATATTAACGATAATATTTATGACGATAACAACGTAGATAATGACGATAATAACGACGACATTAACGACGATGATTATGACAAAATAACGACGATATTAACGACGATAATTATGAGGATGATAAGGACGATAACAACGATGATAATGACGATAATAACGACGACATTAACGACGATGATTGTGACAAAATAACGACGATATTAACGACGATAATTATGAGGATAATAAGGACGATAACAACGATGATAATGACGATATTAACGACGATAATAACGACGATAATAACGACGTTAATAACGACGATAAAAAGAAGATAATGACAATAATAACGACGATATTATCGATGATATTTATGACGATAACAACGATGATAATGACGATAATAACGACGACATTAACGACGATGATTATGACAAAATAACGACGATATTAACGACGATAATTATGAGGATGATAAGGACGATAACAACGATGATAATGACGATATTAACGACGATAATAACGACGATAACAACGATGATAATGACGATATTAACGACGATAATAATGACGATAACAACGATGATAATGACGAAATAACGACGATAATAACGACGATAATTATGAGGATAATAACGACGATAACAACGATGACAATGACGATAATAACGACGATATTAACGACGATAATTATGCGGATAATAACGACGATAACAACGATGATAATAACGATAATAACGACGATATTAACGACGATAATTATGAGGATAATAAGGACGATAACAACGATGATAATGACGATATTAACGACGATATTAACGACGATAATAACGACGATATTAACGACGATAATAACGACGATATTAACGACGATAATAAAGACAATAAAAAGAAGATAATGACAATAATAACGACGATATTATCGATGATATTTATGACAATAACAACGTAGATAATGACGATAATAACGACGACATTAACGACGATGATTATGACAAAATAACGACGATATTAACGACGATAATTATGAGGATGATAAGGACGATAACAATGATGATAATGACGATATTAACGACGATATTAACGACGATAATAACGACGTTAATAACGACGATAAAAAGAAGATAATGACAATAATAACGACGATATTATCGATGATATTTATGACGATAACAACGTAGATAATGACGATAATAACGACGACATTAACGACGATGATTATGACAAAATAACGACGATATTGACGACGATAATTATGAGGATGATAAGGACGATAACAAGGATGATAATGACGATATTAACGACGACATTAACGACGATGATTGTGACAAAATAACGACGATATTAACGACGATAATTATGAGGATAATAAGGACGATAACAACGATGATAATAACGATATTAACGACGATAATAATGACGATATTAACAACGATAATAACGACGTTAATAACGACGATAAAAAGAAGATAATGACAATAATAACGACGATATTATCGATGATATTTATGACGATAACAACGTAGATAATGACGATAATAACGACGACATTAACGACGATGATTATGACAAAATAACGACGATATTAACGACGATAATTATGAGGATAATAAGGACGATAACAACGATGATAATGACGATATTAACGACGATATTAACGACGATAATAACGACGATATTAACGACGATAATAAAGACAATAAAAAGAAGATAATGACAATAATAACGACGATATTAAAGATAATATTTATGTCGATAACAACGTAGATAATGACGATAATAACGACGACATTAACGACGATGATTATGACAAAATAACGACGATATTAACGACGATAATTATGAGGATGATAAGGACGATAACAACGATGATAATGACGATATTAACGACGATATTAACGACGATAATAACGACGTTAATAACGACGATAAAAAGAAGATAATGACAATAATAACGACGATATTATCGATGTTATTTATGACGATAACAACGTAGATAATGACGATAATAACGACGACATTAACGACGACGATTATGACAAAATAACGACGATATTAACGAAGATAATTATGAGGATAATAAGGACGATAACAACGATGATAATGACGATATTAACGACGATATTAACGACGATAATAACGACGATATTAACGACGATAATAAAGACAATAAAAAGAAGATAATGACAATAATAACGACGATATTAAAGATAATATTTATGACGACAACAACGTAGATAATGACGATAATAACGACGACATTAACGACGATGATTATGACACAATAACGACGATATTAACGACGATAATTATGAGGATGATAAGGACGATAACAACGATGATAATGACGATATTAACGACGATATTAACGACGATAATAACGACTTTAATAACGACGATAAAAAGAAGATAATGACAATAATAACGACGATATTATCGATGATATTTATGACGATAACAACGTAGATAATGACGATAATAACGACGACATTAACGACGATGATTATGACAAAATAACGACGATATTAACGACGATAATTATGAGGATAATAAGGACGATAACAACGATGATAATGACGATATTAACGACGATATTAACGACGATAATAACGACGATATTAACGACGATAATAAAGACAATAAAAAGAAGATAATGACAATAATAACGACGATATTAACGATAATATTTATGACGATAACAACGTAGATAATGACGATAATAACGACGACATTAACGACGATGATTATGACAAAATAACGACGATATTAACGACGATAATTATGAGGATGATAAGGACGATAACAACGATGATAATGACGATAATAACGACGACATTAACGACGATGATTGTGACAAAATAACGACGATATTAACGACGATAATTATGAGGATAATAAGGACGATAACAACGATGATAATGACGATATTAACGACGATAATAACGACGATAATAACGACGTTAATAACGACGATAAAAAGAAGATAATGACAATAATAACGACGATATTATCGATGATATTTATGACGATAACAGCGTAGATAATGACGATAATAACGACGACATTAACGACGATGATTATGACAAAATAACGACGATATTAACGACGATAATTATGAGGATAATAAGGACGATAACAACGATGATAATGACGATATTAACGACGATATTAACGACGATATTAACGACGATATTAACGACGATAATAAAGACAATAAAAAGAAGATAATGACAATAATAACGACGATATTAACGATAATATTTACGACGATAACAACGTAGATAATGACGATAATAACGACGACATTAACGACGATGATTATGACAAAATAACGACGATATTAACGACGATAATTATGAGGATGATAAGGACGATAACAACGATGATAATGACGATAATAACGACGACATTAACGACGATGATTGTGACAAAATAACGACGATATTAACGACGATAATTATGAGGATAATAAGGACGATAACAACGATGATAATGACGATATTAACGACGATATTAACGACGATAATAACGACGATATTAACGACGATAATAACGACGATAAAAAGAAGATAATGACAATAATAACGACGATATTAACGATGATAATTATGACGATAACAACGAAGATAATGACGATAATAACGACGACATTAACGACGATGATTATGACAAAATAACGACGATATTAACGACGATAATTATGAGGATGATAAGGACGATAACAACGATGATAATGACGATAATAACGACGACATTAACGACGTTGATTGTGACAAAATAACGACGATATTAACGACGATAATTATGAGGATAATAAGGACGATAACAACGATTATAATGACGATAATAACGACGACATTAACGACGATAATAACGACGTTAATAACGACGATAAAAAGAAGATAATGACAATAATAACGACGATATTATCGATCATATTTATGACGATAACAACGTAGATAATGACGATAATAACGACGACATTAACGACGATGATTATGACAAAATAACGACGATATTAACGACGATAATTATGAGGATGATAAGGACGATAACAACGATGATAATGACGATATTAACGACGATATTAACGACGATAATAACGACGTTAATAACGACGATAAAAAGAAGATAATGACAATAATAACGACGATATTATCGATGATATTTATGACGATAACAACGTAGATAATGACGATAATAACGACGACATTAACGACGATGATTATGACAAAATAACGACGATATTAACGACGATAATTATGAGGATAATAAGGACGATAAGAACGATGATAATGACGATATTAACGACGATATTAACGACGATAATAACGACGATATTAACGACGATAATAAAGACAATAAAAAGAAGATAATGACAATAATAACGACGATATTAACGATAATATTTATGACGATAACAACGTAGATAATGACGATAATAACGACGACATTAACGACGATGATTATGACAAAATAACGACGATATTAACGACGATAATTATGAGGATGATAAGGACGATAACAACGATGATAATGACGATAATAACGACGACATTAACGACGATGATTGTGACAAAATAACGACGATATTAACGACGAAAATTATGAGGATAATAAGGACGATAACAACGATGATAATGACGATATTAACGACGATAATAACGACGATAATAACGACGTTAATAACGACGATAAAAAGAAGATAATGACAATAATAACGACGATATTATCGATGATATTTATGACGATAACAACGTAGATAATGACGATAATAACGACGACATTAACGACGATGATTATGACAAAATAACGACGATATTAACGACGATAATTATGAGGATAATAAGGACGATAAGAACGATGATAATGACGATATTAACGACGATATTAACGACGATAATAACGACGATATTAACGACGATAATAAAGACAATAAAAAGAAGATAATGACAATAATAACGACGATATTAACGATAATATTTATGACGATAACAACGTAGATAATGACGATAATAACGACGACATTAACGACGATGATTATGACAAAATAACGACGATATTAACGACGATAATTATGAGGATGATAAGGACGATAACAACGATGATAATGACGATAATAACGACGACATTAACGACGATGATTGTGACAAAATAACGACGATATTAACGACGATAATTATGAGGATAATAAGGACGATAACAACGATGATAATGACGATATTAACGACGATAATAACGACGATAATAACGACGTTAATAACGACGATAAAAAGAAGATAATGACATAAATAACGACGATATTATCGATGATATTTATGACGATAACAACGTAGATAATGACGATAATAACGACGACATTAACGACGATGATTATGACAAAATAACGACGATATTAACGACGATAATAGTGAGGATAATAAGGACGATAACAACGATGATAATGACGATAATAACGACGACATTAGCGACGATGTTTATGACAAAATAACGACGATATTAACGACGATAACTATGAGGATAATAAGGACGATAACAACGATGATAATGACGATATTAACGACGATATTAACGACGATAATAACGACGTTAATAACGACGATAAAAAGAAGATAATGACAATAATAACGACGATATTATCGATGATATTTATGACGATAACAACGATGATAATGACGATAATAACGACGACATTAACGACGATGATTATGACAAAATAACGACGATATTAACGACGATAATTATGAGGATGATAAGGACGATAACAACGATGATAATGACGATATTAACGACGATAATAACGACGATAACAACGATGATAATGACGATATTAACGACGATAATAATGACGATAACAACGATGATAATGACGAAATAACGACGATAATAACGACGATAATTATGAGGATAATAACGACGATAACAACGATGACAATGACGATAATAACGACGATATTAACGACGATAATTATGCGGATAATAACGACGATAACAACGATGATAATAACGATAATAACGACGATATTAACGACGATAATTATGAGGATAATAAGGACGATAACAACGATGATAATGACGATATTAACGACGATATTAACGACGATAATAACGACGATATTAACGACGATAATAACGACGATATTAACGACGATAATAAAGACAATAAAAAGAAGATAATGACAATAATAACGACGATATTATCGATGATATTTATGACAATAACAACGTAGATAATGACGATAATAACGACGACATTAACGACGATGATTATGACAAAATAACGACGATATTAACGACGATAATTATGAGGATGATAAGGACGATAACAATGATGATAATGACGATATTAACGACGACATTAACGACGATGATTGTGACAAAATAACGACGATATTAACGACGATAATTATGAGGATAATAAGGACGATAACAACGATGATAATAACGATATTAACGACGATAATAATGACGATATTAACGACGATAATAACGACGTTAATAACGACGATAAAAAGAAGATAATGACAATAATAACGACGATATTATCGATGATATTTATGACGATAACAACGTAGATAATGACGATAATAACGACGACATTAACGACGATGATTATGACAAAATAACGACGATATTAACGACGATAATTATGAGGATAATAAGGACGATAAGAACGATGATAATGACGATATTAACGACGATATTAACGACGATAATAACGACGATATTAACGACGATAATAAAGACAATAAAAAGAAGATAATGACAATAATAACGACGATATTAACGATAATATTTATGACGATAACAACGTAGATAATGACGATAATAACGACGACATTAACGACGATGATTATGACAAAATAACGACGATATTAACGACGATAATTATGAGGATGATAAGGACGATAACAACGATGATAATGACGATAATAACGACGACATTAACGACGATGATTGTGACAAAATAACGACGATATTAACGACGATAATTATGAGGATAATAAGGACGATAACAACGATGATAATGACGATATTAACGACGATAATAACGACGATAATAACGACGTTAATAACGACGATAAAAAGAAGATAATGACAATAATAACGACGATATTATCGATGATATTTATGACGATAACAACGTAGATAATGACGATAATAACGACGACATTAACGACGATGATTATGACAAAATAACGACGATATTAACGACGATAATAGTGAGGATAATAAGGACGATAACAACGATGATAATGACGATAATAACGACGACATTAGCGACGATGTTTATGACAAAATAACGACGATATTAACGACGATAACTATGAGGATAATAAGGACGATAACAACGATGATAATGACGATATTAACGACGATATTAACGACGATAATAACGACGTTAATAACGACGATAAAAAGAAGATAATGACAATAATAACGACGATATTATCGATGATATTTATGACGATAACAACGATGATAATGACGATAATAACGACGACATTAACGACGATGATTATGACAAAATAACGACGATATTAACGACGATAATTATGAGGATGATAAGGACGATAACAACGATGATAATGACGATATTAACGACGATAATAACGACGATAACAACGATGATAATGACGATATTAACGACGATAATAATGACGATAACAACGATGATAATGACGAAATAACGACGATAATAACGACGATAATTATGAGGATAATAACGACGATAACAACGATGACAATGACGATAATAACGACGATATTAACGACGATAATTATGCGGATAATAACGACGATAACAACGATGATAATAACGATAATAACGACGATATTAACGACGATAATTATGAGGATAATAAGGACGATAACAACGATGATAATGACGATATTAACGACGATATTAACGACGATAATAACGACGATATTAACGACGATAATAACGACGATATTAACGACGATAATAAAGACAATAAAAAGAAGATAATGACAATAATAACGACGATATTATCGATGATATTTATGACAATAACAACGTAGATAATGACGATAATAACGACGACATTAACGACGATGATTATGACAAAATAACGACGATATTAACGACGATAATTATGAGGATGATAAGGACGATAACAATGATGATAATGACGATATTAACGACGACATTAACGACGATGATTGTGACAAAATAACGACGATATTAACGACGATAATTATGAGGATAATAAGGACGATAACAACGATGATAATAACGATATTAACGACGATAATAATGACGATATTAACGACGATAATAACGACGTTAATAACGACGATAAAAAGAAGATAATGACAATAATAACGACGATATTATCGATGATATTTATGACGATAACAACGTAGATAATGACGATAATAACGACGACATTAACGACGATGATTATGACAAAATAACGACGATATTAACGACGATAATTATGAGGATGATAAGGACGATAACAACGATGATAATGACGATAATAACGACGACATTAACGACGATGATTGTGACAAAATAACGACGATATTAACGACGATAATTATGAGGATAATAAGGACGATAACAACGATGATAATGACGATATTAACGACGATAATAACGACGATAATAACGACGTTAATAACGACGATAAAAAGAAGATAATGACAATAATAACGACGATATTATCGATGATATTTATGACGATAACAACGTAGATAATGACGATAATAACGACGACATTAACGACGATGATTATGACAAAATAACGACGATATTAACGACGATAATAGTGAGGATAATAAGGACGATAACAACGATGATAATGACGATAATAACGACGACATTAGCGACGATGTTTATGACAAAATAACGACGATATTAACGACGATAACTATGAGGATAATAAGGACGATAACAACGATGATAATGACGATATTAACGACGATATTAACGACGATAATAACGACGTTAATAACGACGATAAAAAGAAGATAATGACAATAATAACGACGATATTATCGATGATATTTATGACGATAACAACGATGATAATGACGATAATAACGACGACATTAACGACGATGATTATGACAAAATAACGACGATATTAACGACGATAATTATGAGGATGATAAGGACGATAACAACGATGATAATGACGATATTAACGACGATAATAACGACGATAACAACGATGATAATGACGATATTAACGACGATAATAATGACGATAACAACGATGATAATGACGAAATAACGACGATAATAACGACGATAATTATGAGGATAATAACGACGATAACAACGATGACAATGACGATAATAACGACGATATTAACGACGATAATTATGCGGATAATAACGACGATAACAACGATGATAATAACGATAATAACGACGATATTAACGACGATAATTATGAGGATAATAAGGACGATAACAACGATGATAATGACGATATTAACGACGATATTAACGACGATAATAACGACGATAATAACGACGATAATAACGACGATATTAACGACGATAATAAAGACAATAAAAAGAAGATAATGACAATAATAACGACGATATTATCGATGATATTTATGACAATAACAACGTAGATAATGACGATAATAACGACGACATTAACGACGATGATTATGACAAAATAACGACGATATTAACGACGATAATTATGAGGATGATAAGGACGATAACAATGATGATAATGACGATATTAACGACGACATTAACGACGATGATTGTGACAAAATAACGACGATATTAACGACGATAATTATGAGGATAATAAGGACGATAACAACGATGATAATAACGATATTAACGACGATAATAATGACGATATTAACGACGATAATAACGACGTTAATAACGACGATAAAAAGAAGATAATGACAATAATAACGACGATATTATCGATGATATTTATGACGATAACAACGTAGATAATGACGATAATAACGACGACATTAACGACGATGATTATGACAAAATAACGACGATATTAACGACGATAATTATGAGGATAATAAGGACGATAACAACGATGATAATGACGATATTAACGACGATATTAACGACGATAATAACGACGATATTAACGACGATAATAAAGACAATAAAAAGAAGATAATGACAATAATAACGACGATATTAAAGATAATATTTATGTCGATAACAACGTAGATAATGACGATAATAACGACGACATTAACGACGATGATTATGACAAAATAACGACGATATTAACGACGATAATTATGAGGATGATAAGGACGATAACAACGATGATAATGACGATATTAACGACGATATTAACGACGATAATAACGACGTTAATAACGACGATAAAAAGAAGATAATGACAATAATAACGACGATATTATCGATGTTATTTATGACGATAACAACGTAGATAATGACGATAATAACGACGACATTAACGACGACGATTATGACAAAATAACGACGATATTAACGAAGATAATTATGAGGATAATAAGGACGATAACAACGATGATAATGACGATATTAACGACGATATTAACGACGATAATAACGACGATATTAACGACGATAATAAAGACAATAAAAAGAAGATAATGACAATAATAACGACGATATTAAAGATAATATTTATGTCGATAACAACGTAGATAATGACGATAATAACGACGACATTAACGACGATGATTATGACAAAATAACGACGATATTAACGACGATAATTATGAGGATGATAAGGACGATAACAACGATGATAATGACGATATTAACGACGATATTAACGACGATAATAACGACTTTAATAACGACGATAAAAAGAAGATAATGACAATAATAACGACGATATTATCGATGATATTTATGACGATAACAACGTAGATAATGACGATAATAACGACGACATTAACGACAATGATTATGACAAAATAACGACGATATTAACGACGATAATTATGAGGATAATAAGGACGATAACAACGATGATAATGACGATATTAACGACGATATTAACGACGATATTAACGACGATATTAACGACGATAATAAAGACAATAAAAAGAAGATAATGACAATAATAACGACGATATTAACGATAATATTTATGACGATAACAACGTAGATAATGACGATAATAACGACGACATTAACGACGATGATTATGACAAAATAACGACGATATTAACGACGATAATTATGAGGATGATAAGGACGATAACAACGATGATAATGACGATAATAACGACGACATTAACGACGGTGATTGTGACAAAATAACGACGATATTAACGACGATAATTATGAGGATAATAAGGACGATAACAACGATGATAATGACGATATTAACGACGATATTAACGACGATAATAACGACGATAAAAAGAAGATAATGACAATAATAACGACGATATTAACGATGATAATTATGACGATAACAACGAAGATAATGACGATAATAACGACGACATTAACGACGATGATTATGACAAAATAACGACGATATTAACGACGATAATTATGAGGATGATAAGGACGATAACAACGATGATAATGACGATAATAACGACGACATTAACGACGTTGATTGTGACAAAATAACGACGATATTAACGACGATAATTATGAGGATAATAAGGACGATAACAACGATGATAATGACGATAATAACGACGACATTAACGACGATGATTATGACAAAATAACGACGATATTAACGACGATAATTATGAGGATGATAAGGACGATAACAACGATGATAGTGACGATAATAACGACGACATTAGCGACGATGTTTATGACAAAATAACGACGATATTAACGACGATAATTATGAGGATAATAAGGACGATAACAACGATGATAATGACGATAATAACGACGACATTAGCGACGATGTTTATGACAAAATAACGACGATATTAACGACGATAACTATGAGGATAATAAGGACGATAACAACGATGATAATGACGATATTAACGACGATATTAACGACGATAATAACGACGTTAATAACGACGATAAAAAGAAGATAATGACAATAATAACGACGATATTATCGATGATATTTATGACGATAACAACGATGATAATGACGATAATAACGACGACATTAACGACGATGATTATGACAAAATAACGACGATATTAACGACGATAATTATGAGGATGATAAGGACGATAACAACGATGATAATGACGATATTAACGACGATAATAACGACGATAACAACGATGATAATGACGAAATAACGACGATAATAACGACGATAATTATGAGGATAATAACGACGATAACAACGATGACAATGACGATAATAACGACGATATTAACGACGATAATTATGCGGATAATAACGACGATAACAACGATGATAATAACGATAATAACGACGATATTAACGACGATAATTATGAGGATAATAAGGACGATAACAACGATGATAATGACGATATTAACGAAGATATTAACGACGATAATAACGACGATATTAACGACGATAATAAAGACAATAAAAAGAAGATAATGACAATAATAACGACGATATTAAAGATAATATTTATGACGATAACAACGTAGATAAAGACGATAATAACGACGACATTAATGACGATGATTATGACAAAATAACGACGATATTAACGACGATAATTATGAGGATGATAAGGACGATAACAACGATGATAATGACGATAATAACGACGACATTAACGACGATGATTGTGACAAAATAACGACGATATTAACGACGATAATTATGAGGATAATAAGGACGATAACAACGATGATAATGACGATATTAACGACGATAATAACGACGATAATAACGACGTTAATAACGACGATAAAAAGAAGATAATGACAATAATAACGACGATATTATCGATGATATTTATGACGATAACAACGTAGATAATGACGATAATAACGACGACATTAACGACGATGATTATGACAAAATAACGACGATATTAACGACGATAATTATGAGGATGATAAGGACGATAACAACGATGATAATGACGATATTAACGACGATATTAACGACGATAATAACGACGTTAATAACGACGATAAAAAGAAGATAATGACAATAATAACGACGATATTATCGATGATATTTATGCCGATAACAACGTAGATAATGACGATAATAACGACGACATTAACGACGATGATTATGACAAAATAACGACGATATTAACGACGATAATTATGAGGATAATAAGGACGATAACAACGATGATAATGACGATATTAACGACGATATTAACGACGATAATAACGACGATATTAACGACGATAATAAAGACAATAAAAAGAAGATAATGACAATAATAACGACGATATTAACGATAATATTTATGACGATAACAACGTAGATAATGACGATAATAACGACGACATTAACGACGATGATTATGACAAAATATCGACGATATTAACGACGATAATTATGAGGATGATAAGGACGATAACAACGATGATAATGACGATAATAACGACGACATTAACGACGATGATTGTGACAAAATAACGACGATATTAACGACGATAATTATGAGGATAATAAGGACGATAACAACGATGATAATGACGATATTAACGACGATAATAACGACGATAATAACGACGTTAATAACGACGATAAAAAGAAGATAATGACAATAATAACGACGATATTATCGATGATATTTATGACGATAACAACGTAGATAATGACGATAATAACGACGACATTAACGACGATGATTATGACAAAATAACGACGATATTAACGACGATAATTATGAGGATGATAAGGACGATAACAACGATGATAATGACGATAATAACGACGACATTAACGACGATGATTGTGACAAAATAACGACGATATTAACGACGATAATTATGAGGATAATAAGGACGATAACAACGATGATAATGACGATATTAACGACGATAATAACGACGATAATAACGACGTTAATAACGACGATAAAAAGAAGATAATGACAATAATAACGACGATATTATCGATGATATTTATGACGATAACAACGTAGATAATGACGATAATAACGACGACATTAACGACGATGATTATGACAAAATAACGACGATATTAACGACGATAATTATGAGGATAATAAGGACGATAACAACGATGATAATGACGATATTAACGACGATATTAACGACGATAATAACGACGATATTAACGACGATAATAAAGACAATAAAAAGAAGATAATGACAATAATAACGACGATATTAACGATAATATTTATGACGATAACAACGTAGATAATGACGATAATAACGACGACATTAACGACGATGATTATGACAAAATAACGACGATATTAACGACGATAATTATGAGGATGATAAGGACGATAACAACGATGATAATGACGATAATAACGACGACATTAACGACGATGATTGTGACAAAATAACGACGATATTAACGACGATAATTATGAGGATAATAAGGACGATAACAACGATGATAATGACGATATTAACGACGATATTAACGACGATAATAACGACGATATTAACGACGATAATAACGACGATAAAAAGAAGATAATGACAATAATAACGACGATATTAACGATGATAATTATGACGATAACAACGAAGATAATGACGATAATAACGACGACATTAACGACGATGATTATGACAAAATAACGACGATATTAACGACGATAATTATGAGGATGATAAGGACGATAACAACGATGATAATGACGATAATAACGACGACATTAACGACGATGATTGTGACAAAATAACGACGATATTAACGACGATAATTATGAGGATAATAAGGACGATAACAACGATGATAATGACGATAATAACGACGACATTAACGACGATGATTATGACAAAATAACGACGATATTAACGACGATAATTATGAGGATGATAAGGACGATAACAACGATGATAATGACGATATTAACGACGATAATAACGACGATAACAACGATGATAATGACGAAATAACGACGATAATAACGACGATAATTATGAGGATAATAACGACGATAACAACGATGACAATGACGATAATAACGACGATATTAACGACGATAATTATGCGGATAATAACGACGATAACAACGATGATAATAACGATAATAACGACGATATTAACGACGATAATTATGAGGATAATAAGGACGATAACAACGATGATAATGACGATATTAACGACGATATTAACGACGATAATAACGACGATATTAACGACGATAATAAAGACAATAAAAAGAAGATAATGACAATAATAACGACGATATTAAAGATAATATTTATGACGATAACAACGTAGATAATGACGATAATAACGTCGACATTAATGACGATGATTATGACAAAATAACGACGATATTAACGACGATAATTATGAGGATGATAAGGACGATAACAACGATGATAATGACGATAATAACGACGACATTAACGACGATGATTGTGACAAAATAACGACGATATTAACGACGATAATTATGAGGATAATAAGGACGATAACAACGATAATAATGACGATATTAACGACGATAATAACGACGATAATAACGACGTTAATAACGACGATAAAAAGAAGATAATGACAATAATAACGACGATATTATCGATGATATTTATGACGATAACAACGTAGATAATGACGATAATAACGACGACATTAACGACGATGATTATGACAAAATAACGACGATATTAACGACGATAATTATGAGGATGAGAAGGACGATAACAACGATGATAATGACGATATTAACGACGATATTAACGACGATAATAACGACGTTAATAACGACGATAAAAAGAAGATAATGACAATAATAACGACGATATTATCGATGATATTTATGACGATAACAACGTAGATAATGACGATAATAACGACGACATTAATGACGATGATTATGACAAAATAACGACGATATTAACGACGATAATTATGAGGATAATAAGGACGATAACAACGATGATAATGACGATATTAAGGACGATATTAACGACGATAATAACGACGATATTAACGACGATAATAAAGACAATAAAAAGAAGATAATGACAATAATAACGACGATATTAACGATAATATTTATGACGATAACAACGTAGATAATGACGATAATAACGACGACATTAACGACGATGATTATGACAAAATAACGACGATATTAACGACGATAATTATGAGGATAATAAGGACGATAACAACGATGATAATGACGATATTAACGACGATATTAACGACGATATTAACGACGATATTAACGACGATAATAAAGACAATAAAAAGAAGATAATGACAATAATAACGACGATATTAAAGATAATATTTATGACGATAACAACGTAGATAATGACGATAATAACGACGACATTAATGACGATGATTATGACAAAATAACGACGATATTAACGACGATAATTATGAGGATGATAAGGACGATAACAACGATGATAATGACGATAATAACGACGACATTAGCGACGATGTTTATGACAAAATAACGACGATATTAACGACGATAATTATGAGGATAATAAGGACGATAACAACGATGATAATGACGATATTAACGACGATAATAACGACGTTAAAAACGACGATAAAAAGAAGATAATGACAATAATAACGACGATATTATCGATGATATTTATGACGATAACAACGTAGATAATGACGATAATAACGACGACATTAACGACGATGATTATGACAAAATAACGACGATATTAACGACGATAATTATGAGGATGATAAGGACGATAACAACGATGATAATGACGATATTAACGACGATGTTAACGACGATAATAACGACGTTAATAACGACGATAAAAAGAAGATAATGACAATAATAACGACGATATTATCGATGATATTTATGACGATAACAACGTAGATAATGACGATAATAACGACGACATTAACGACGATGATTATGACAAAATAACGACGATAATTATGAGGATGATAAGGACGATAACAACGATGATAATGACGATATTAACGACGATAATAACGACGATAACAACGATGATAATGACGAAATAACGACGATAATAACGACGATAATTATGAGGATAATAACGACGATAACAACGATGACAATGACGATAATAACGACGATATTAACGACGATAATTATGCGGATAATAACGACGATAACAACGATGATAATAACGATAATAACGACGATATTAACGACGATAATTATGAGGATAATAAGGACGATAACAACGATGATAATGACGATATTAACGACGATATTAACGACGATAATAACGACGATATTAACGACGATAATAAAGACAATAAAAAGAAGATAATGACAATAATAACGACGATATTAAAGATAATATTTATGACGATAACAACGTAGATAATGACGATAATAACGACGACATTAATAACGATGATTATGACAAAATAACGACGATATTAACGACGATAATTATGAGGATGATAAGGACGATAACAACGATGAAAATGACGATAATAACGACGACATTAACGACGATGATTGTGACAAAATAACGACGATATTAACGACGATAATTATGAGGATAATAAGGACGATAACAACGATAATAATGACGATATTAACGACGATAATAACGACGATAATAACGACGTTAATAACGACGATAAAAAGAAGATAATGACAATAATAACGACGATATTATCGATGATATTTATGACGATAACAACGTAGATAATGACGATAATAACGACGACATTAACGACGATGATTATGACAAAATAACGACGATATTAACGACGATAATTATGAGGATGAGAAGGACGATAACAACGATGATAATGACGATATTAACGACGATATTAACGACGATAATAACGACGTTAATAACGACGATAAAAAGAAGATAATGACAATAATAACGACGATATTATCGATGATATTTATGACGATAACAACGTAGATAATGACGATAATAACGACGACATTAACGACGATGATTATGACAAAATAACGACGATATTAACGACGATAATTATGAGGATAATAAGGACGATAACAACGATGATAATGACGATATTAACGACGATATTAACGACGATAATAACGACGATATTAACGACGATAATAAAGACAATAAAAAGAAGATAATGACAATAATAACGACGATATTAACGATAATATTTATGACGATAACAACGTAGATAATGACGATAATAACGACGACATTAACGACGATGATTATGACAAAATAACGACGATATTAACGACGATAATTATGAGGATAATAAGGACGATAACAACGATGATAATGACGATATTAACGACGATATTAACGACGATATTAACGACGATATTAACGACGATAATAAAGACAATAAAAAGAAGATAATGACAATAATAACGACGATATTAACGATAATATTTATGACGATAACAACGTAGATAATGACGATAATAACGACGACATTAACGACGATGATTATGACAAAATAACGACGATATTAACGACGATAATTATGAGGATGATAAGGACGATAACAACGATGATAATGACGATAATAACGACGACATTAACGACGATGATTGTGACAAAATAACGACGATATTAACGACGATAATTATGAGGATAATAAGGACGATAACAACGATGATAATGACGATATTAACGACGATATTAACGACGATAATAACGACGATATTAACGACGATAATAACGACGATAAAAAGAAGATAATGACAATAATAACGACGATATTAACGATGATAATTATGACGATAACAACGAAGATAATGACGATAATAACGACGACATTAACGACGATGATTATGACAAAATAACGACGATATTAACCACGATAATTATGAGGATGATAAGGACGATAACAACGATGATAATGACGATAATAACGACGACATTAACGACGATGATTGTGACAAAATAACGACGATATTAACGACGATAATTATGAGGATAATAAGGACGATAACAACGATGATAATGACGATAATAACGACGACATTAACGACGATGATTTTGACAAAATAACGACGATATTAACGACGATAATTATGAGGATGATAAGGACGATAACAACGATGATAGTGACGATAATAACGACGACATTAGCGACGATGTTTATGACAAAATAACGACGATATTAACGACGATAATTATGAGGATAATATGGACGATAACAACAATGATAATGACGATAATAACGACGACATTAGCGACGATGTTTATGACAAAATAACGACGATATTAACGACGATAACTATGAGGATAATAAGGACGATAACAACGATGATAATGACGATATTAACGACGATATTAACGACGATAATAACGACATTAATAACGACGATAAAAAGAAGATAATGACAATAATAACGACGATATTATCGATGATATTTATGACGATAACAACGATGATAATGACGATAATAACGACGACATTAACGACGATGATTATGACAAAATAACGACGATATTAACGACGATAATTATGAGGATGATAAGGACGATAACAACGATGATAATGACGATATTAACGACGATAATAACGACGATAACAACGATGATAATGACGATATTAACGACGATAATAACGACGATAACAACGATGATAATGACGAAATAACGACGATAACAACGATGACAATGACGATAATAACGACGATATTAACGACGATAATTATGCGGATAATAACGACGATAACAACGATGATAATAACGATAATAACGACGATATTAACGACGATAATTATGAGGATAATAAGGACGATAACTATGATAATGACGATATTAACGACGATATTAACGACGATAATAACGACGATATTAACGACGATAATAACGACGATATTAACGACGATAATAAAGACAATAAAAAGAAGATAATGACAATAATAACGACGATATTATCGATGATATTTATGACAATAACAACGTAGATAATGACGATAATAACGACGACATTAACGACGATGATTATGACAAAATAACGACGATATTAACCACGATAATTATGAGGATGATAAGGACGATAACAATGATGATAATGACGATATTAACGACGATATTAACGACGATAATAACGACGATATTAACGACGATAATAAAGACAATAAAAAGAAGATAATGACAATAATAACGACGATATTAAAGATAATATTTATGACGATAACAACGTAGATAATGACGATAATAACGACGACATTAATGACGATGATTATGACAAAATAACGACGATATTAACGACGATAATTATGAGGATGATAAGGACGATAACAACGATGATAATGACGATAATAACGACGACATTAGCGACGATGTTTATGACAAAATAACGACGATATTAACGACGATAATTATGAGGATAATAAGGACGATAACAACGATGATAATGACGATATTAACGACGATAATAACGACGTTAAAAACGACGATAAAAAGAAGATAATGACAATAATAACGACGATATTATCGATGATATTTATGACGATAACAACGTAGATAATGACGATAATAACGACGACATTAACGACGATGATTATGACAAAATAACGACGATATTAACGACGATAATTATGAGGATGATAAGGACGATAACAACGATGATAATGACGATATTAACGACGATGTTAACGACGATAATAACGACGTTAATAACGACGATAAAAAGAAGATAATGACAATAATAACGACGATATTATCGATGATATTTATGACGATAACAACGTAGATAATGACGATAATAACGACGACATTAACGACGATGATTATGACAAAATAACGACGATAATTATGAGGATGATAAGGACGATAACAACGATGATAGTGACGATATTAACGACGATAATAACGACGATAACAACGATGATAATGACGAAATAACGACGATAATAACGACGATAATTATGAGGATAATAACGACGATAACAACGATGACAATGACGATAATAACGACGATATTAACGACGATAATTATGCGGATAATAACGACGATAACAACGATGATAATAACGATAATAACGACGATATTAACGACGATAATTATGAGGATAATAAGGACGATAACAACGATGATAATGACGATATTAACGACGATATTAACGACGATAATAACGACGATATTAACGACGATAATAAAGACAATAAAAAGAAGATAATGACAATAATAACGACGATATTAAAGATAATATTTATGACGATAACAACGTAGATAATGACGATAATAACGACGACATTAATGACGATGATTATGACAAAATAACGACGATATTAACGACGATAATTATGAGGATGATAAGGACGATAACAACGATGATAATGACGATAATAACGACGACATTAACGACGATGATTGTGACAAAATAACGACGATATTAACGACGATAATTATGAGGATAATAAGGACGATAACAACGATAATAATGACGATATTAACGACGATAATAACGACGATAATAACGACGTTAATAACGACGATAAAAAGAAGATAATGACAATAATAACGACGATATTATCGATGATATTTATGACGATAACAACGTAGATAATGACGATAATAACGACGACATTAACGACGATGATTATGACAAAATAACGACGATATTAACGACGATAATTATGAGGATGAGAAGGACGATAACAACGATGATAATGACGATATTAACGACGATATTAACGACGATAATAACGACGTTAATAACGACGATAAAAAGAAGATAATGACAATAATAACGACGATATTATCGATGATATTTATGACGATAACAACGTAGATAATGACGATAATAACGACGACATTAACGACGATGATTATGACAAAATAACGACGATATTAACGACGATAATTATGAGGATAATAAGGACGATAACAACGATGATAATGACGATATTAACGACGATATTAACGACGATAATAACGACGATATTAACGACGATAATAAAGACAATAAAAAGAAGATAATGACAATAATAACGACGATATTAACGATAATATTTATGACGATAACAACGTAGATAATGACGATAATAACGACGACATTAACGACGATGATTATGACAAAATAACGACGATATTAACGACGATAATTATGAGGATAATAAGGACGATAACAACGATGATAATGACGATATTAACGACGATATTAACGACGATATTAACGACGATATTAACGACGATAATAAAGACAATAAAAAGAAGATAATGACAATAATAACGACGATATTAACGATAATATTTATGACGATAACAACGTAGATAATGACGATAATAACGACGACATTAACGACGATGATTATGACAAAATAACGACGATATTAACGACGATAATTATGAGGATGATAAGGACGATAACAACGATGATAATGACGATAATAACGACGACATTAACGACGATGATTGTGACAAAATAACGACGATATTAACGACGATAATTATGAGGATAATAAGGACGATAACAACGATGATAATGACGATATTAACGACGATATTAACGACGATAATAACGACGATATTAACGACGATAATAACGACGATAAAAAGAAGATAATGACAATAATAACGACGATATTAACGATGATAATTATGACGATAACAACGAAGATAATGACGATAATAACGACGACATTAACGACGATGATTATGACAAAATAACGACGATATTAACGACGATAATTATGAGGATGATAAGGACGATAACAACGATGATAATGACGATAATAACGACGACATTAACGACGATGATTGTGACAAAATAACGACGATATTAACGACGATAATTATGAGGATAATAAGGACGATAACAACGATGATAATGACGATAATAACGACGACATTAACGACGATGATTTTGACAAAATAACGACGATATTAACGACGATAATTATGAGGATGATAAGGACGATAACAACGATGATAGTGACGATAATAACGACGACATTAGCGACGATGTTTATGACAAAATAACGACGATATTAACGACGATAATTATGAGGATAATATGGACGATAACAACAATGATAATGACGATAATAACGACGACATTAGCGACGATGTTTATGACAAAATAACGACGATATTAACGACGATAACTATGAGGATAATAAGGACGATAACAACGATGATAATGACGATATTAACGACGATATTAACGACGATAATAACGACATTAATAACGACGATAAAAAGAAGATAATGACAATAATAACGACGATATTATCGATGATATTTATGACGATAACAACGATGATAATGACGATAATAACGACGACATTAACGACGATGATTATGACAAAATAACGACGATATTAACGACGATAATTATGAGGATGATAAGGACGATAACAACGATGATAATGACGATATTAACGACGATAATAACGACGATAACAACGATGATAATGACGATATTAACGACGATAATAACGACGATAACAACGATGATAATGACGAAATAACGACGATAACAACGATGACAATGACGATAATAACGACGATATTAACGACGATAATTATGCGGATAATAACGACGATAACAACGATGATAATAACGATAATAACGACGATATTAACGACGATAATTATGAGGATAATAAGGACGATAACAACGATGATAATGACGATATTAACGACGATATTAACGACGATAATAACGACGATATTAACGACGATAATAACGACGATATTAACGACGATAATAAAGACAATAAAAAGAAGATAATGACAATAATAACGACGATATTATCGATGATATTTATGACAATAACAACGTAGATAATGACGATAATAACGACGACATTAACGACGATGATTATGACAAAATAACGACGATATTAACCACGATAATTATGAGGATGATAAGGACGATAACAATGATGATAATGACGATATTAACGACGATATTAACGACGATAATAACGACGATATTAACGACGATAATAAAGACAATAAAAAGAAGATAATGACAATAATAACGACGATATTAAAGATAATATTTATGACGATAACAACGTAGATAATGACGATAATAACGACGACATTAATGACGATGATTATGACAAAATAACGACGATATTAACGACGATAATTATGAGGATGATAAGGACGATAACAACGATGATAATGACGATAATAACGACGACATTAGCGACGATGTTTATGACAAAATAACGACGATATTAACGACGATAATTATGAGGATAATAAGGACGATAACAACGATGATAATGACGATATTAACGACGATAATAACGACGTTAAAAACGACGATAAAAAGAAGATAATGACAATAATAACGACGATATTATCGATGATATTTATGACGATAACAACGTAGATAATGACGATAATAACGACGACATTAACGACGATGATTATGACAAAATAACGACGATATTAACGACGATAATTATGAGGATGATAAGGACGATAACAACGATGATAATGACGATATTAACGACGATGTTAACGACGATAATAACGACGTTAATAACGACGATAAAAAGAAGATAATGACAATAATAACGACGATATTATCGATGATATTTATGACGATAACAACGTAGATAATGACGATAATAACGACGACATTAACGACGATGATTATGACAAAATAACGACGATAATTATGAGGATAATAAGGACGATAACAACGATGATAATGACGATATTAACGACGATATTAACGACGATAATAACGACGATATTAACGACGATAATAAAGACAATAAAAAGAAGATAATGACAATAATAACGACGATATTAACGATAATATTTATGACGATAACAACGTAGATAATGACGATAATAACGACGACATTAACGACGATGATTATGACAAAATAACGACGATATTAACGACGATAATTATGAGGATGATAAGGACGATAACAACGATGATAATGACGATAATAACGAGGACATTAACGACGATGATTGTGACAAAATAACGACGATATTAACGACGATAATTATGAGGATAATAAGGACGATAACAACGATGATAATGACGATATTAACGACGATATTAACGACGATAATAACGACGGTAATAACGACGATAAAAAGAAGGTAATGACAATAATAACGACGATATTATCGATGATATTTATGACGATAACAACGTAGATAATGACGATAATAACGACGACATTAACGACGATGATTATGACAAAATAACGACGATATTAACGGCGATAATTATGAGGATGATAAGGACGATAACAACGATGATAATGACGATATTAACGACGATATTAACGACGATAATAACGACGTTAATAACGACGATAAAAAGAAGATAATGACAATAATAACGACGATATTATCGATGATATTTATGACGATAACAACGTAGATAATGACGATAATAACGACGACATTAACGACGATGATTATGACAAAATAACGACGATATTAACGACGATAATTATGAGGATGATAAGGACGATAACAACGATGATAATGACGATAATAACGACGACATTAACGACGATGATTGTGACAAAATAACGACGATATTAACGACGATAATTATGAGGATAATAAGGACGATAACAACGATGATAATGACGATATTAACGACGATAATAACGACGATAACAACGATGATAATGACGAAATAACGACGATAATAACGACGATAATTATGAGGATAATAACGACGATAACAACGATGACAATGACGATAATAACGACGATATTAACGACGATAATTATGCGGATAATAACGACGATAACAACGATGATAATAACGATAATAACGACGATATTAACGACGATAATTATGAGGATAATAAGGACGATAACAACGATGATAATGACGATATTAACGACGATATTAACTACGATAATAACGACGTTAAAAACGACGATAAAAAGAAGATAATGACAATAATAACGACGATATTATCGATGATATTTATGACGATAACAACGTAGATAATGACGATAATAACGACGACATTAACGACGATGATTATGACAAAATAACGACGATATTAACGACGATAATTATGAGGATGATAAGGACGATAACAACGATGATAATGACGATATTAACGACGATATTAACGACGATATTAACGACGATATTAACGACGATAATAAAGACAATAAAAAGAAGATAATGACAATAATAACGACGATATTAACGATAATATTTATGACGATAACAACGTAGATAATGACGATAATAACGACGACATTAACGACGATGATTATGACAAAATAACGACGATATTAACGAC
Organism: Dolichovespula media; assembly: GCA_911387685.1. Taxonomy (NCBI): domain Eukaryota; kingdom Metazoa; phylum Arthropoda; class Insecta; order Hymenoptera; family Vespidae; genus Dolichovespula; species Dolichovespula media. The sequence continues at coordinate 158,451 of CAJVQJ010000044.1, forward strand.
GATAATTATGAGGATGATAAGGACGATAACAACGATGATAATGACGATAATAACGACGACATTAACGACGATGATTGTGACAAAATAACGACGATATTAACGACGATAATTATGAGGATAATACGGACGATAACAACGATGATAATGACGATATTAACGACGATAATAACGACGTTAAAAACGACGATAAAAAGAAGATAATGACAATAATAACGACGATATTATCGATGATAATTATGACGATAACAACGTAGATAATGACGATAATAACGACGACATTAACGACGATGATTATGACAAAATAACGACGATATTAACGACGATAATTATGAGGATGATAAGGACGATAACAACGATGATAATGACGATATTAACGACGATGTTAACGACGATAATAACGACGTTAATAACGACGATAAAAAGAAGATAATGACAATAATAACGACGATATTATCGATGATATTTATGACGATAACAACGTAGATAATGACGATAATAACGACGACATTAACGACGATGATTATGACAAAATAACGACGATAATTATGAGGATAATAAGGACGATAACAACGATGATAATGACGATATTAACGACGATATTAACGACGATAATAACGACGATATTAACGACGATAATAACGACGATAAAAAGAAGATAATGACAATAATAACGACGATATTAACGATGATAATTATGACGATAACAACGAAGATAATGACGATAATAACGACGACATTAACGACGATGATTATGACAAAATAACGACGATATTAACGACGATAATTATGAGGATGATAAGGACGATAACAACGATGATAATGACGATAATAACGACGACATTAACGACGATGATTGTGACAAAATAACGACGATATTAACGACGAAAATTATGAGGATAATAAGGACGATAACAACGATGATAATGACGATAATAACGACGACATTAACGACGATGATTATGACAAAATAACGACGATATTAACGACGATAATTATGAGGATGATAAGGACGATAACAACGATGATAGTGACGATAATAACGACGACATTAGCGACGATGTTTATGACAAAATAACGACGATATTAACGACGATAATTATGAGGATAATAAGGACGATAACAACGATGATAATGACGATAATAACGACGACATTAGCGACGATGTTTATGACAAAATAACGACGATATTAACGACGATAACTATGAGGATAATAAGGACGATAACAACGATGATAATGACGATATTAACGACGATATTAACGACGATAATAACGACGTTAATAACGACGATAAAAAGAAGATAATGACAATAATAACGACGATATTATCGATGATATTTATGACGATAACAACGATGATAATGACGATAATAACGACGACATTAACGACGATGATTATGACAAAATAACGACGATATTAACGACGATAATTATGAGGATGATAAGGACGATAACAACGATGATAATGACGATATTAACGACGATAATAACGACGATAACAACGATGATAATGACGATATTAACGACGATAATAACGACGATAACAACGATGATAATGACGAAATAACGACGATAATAACGACGATAATTATGAGGATAATAACGACGATAACAACGATGACAATGACGATAATAACGACGATATTAACGACGATAATTATGCGGATAATAACGACGATAACAACGATGATAATAACGATAATAACGACGATATTAACGACGATAATTATGAGGATAATAAGGACGATAACAACGATGATAATGACGATATTAACGACGATATTAACGACGATAATAACGACGATATTAACGACGATAATAACGACGATATTAACGACGATAATAAAGACAATAAAAAGAAGATAATGACAATAATAACGACGATATTATCGATGATATTTATGACAATAACAACGTAGATAATGACGATAATAACGACGACATTAACGACGATGATTATGACAAAATAACGACGATATTAACGACGATAATTATGAGGATGATAAGGACGATAACAATGATGATAATGACGATATTAACGACGATATTAACGACGATAATAACGACGTTAATAACGACGATAAAAAGAAGATAATGACAATAATTACGACGATATTATCGATGATATTTATGACGATAACAACGTAGATAATGACGATAATAACGACGACATTAACGACGATGATTATGACAAAATAACGACGATATTAACGACGATAATTATGAGGATGATAAGGACGATAACAAGGATGATAATGACGATATTAACGACGACATTAACGACGATGATTGTGACAAAATAACGACGATATTAACGACGATAATTATGAGGATAATAAGGACGATAACAACGATGATAATAACGATATTAACGACGATAATAACGACGATATTAACGACGATAAAAAGAAGATAATGACAATAATAACGACGATATTATCGATGATATTTATGACGATAACAACGTAGATAATGACGATAATAACGACGACATTAACGACGATGATTATGACAAAATAACGACGATATTAACGACGATAATTATGAGGATAATAAGGACGATAACAACGATGATAATGACGATATTAACGACGATATTAACGACGATAATAACGACGATATTAACGACGATAATAAAGACAATAAAAAGAAGATAATGACAATAATAACGACGATATTAAAGATAATATTTATTACGATAACAACGTAGATAATGACGATAATAACGACGACATTAACGACGATGATTATGACAAAATAACGACGATATTAACGGCGATAATTATGAGGATGATAAGGACGATAACAACGATGATAATGACGATATTAACGACGATATTAACGACGATAATAACGACGTTAATAACGACGATAAAAAGAAGATAATGACAATAATAACGACGATATTATCGATGATATTTATGACGATAACAACGTAGATAATGACGATAATAACGACGACATTAACGACGATGATTATGACAAAATAACGACGATATTAACGACGATAATTATGAGGATGATAAGGACGATAACAACGATGATAATGACGATAATAACGACGACATTAACGACGATGATTGTGACAAAATAACGACGATATTAACGACGATAATTATGAGGATAATAAGGACGATAACAACGATGATAATGACGATATTAACGACGATAATAACGACGATAATAACGACGTTAATAACGACGATAAAAAGAAGATAATGACAATAATAACGACGATATTATCGATGATATTTATGACGATAACAACGTAGATAATGACGATAATAACGACGACATTAACGACGATGATTATGACAAAATAACGACGATATTAACGACGATAATTATGAGGATAATAAGGACGATAACAACGATGATAATGACGATATTAACGACGATATTAAGGACGATAATAACGACGATATTAACGACGATAATAAAGACAATAAAAAGAAGATAATGACAATAATAACGACGATATTAACGATAATATTTATGACGATAACAACGTAGATAATGACGATAATAACGACGACATTAACGACGATGATTATGACAAAATAACGACGATATTAACGACGATAATTATGAGGATGATAAGGACGATAACAACGATGATAATGACGATAATAACGACGACATTAACGACGATGATTGTGACAAAATAACGACGATATTAACGACGATAATTATGAGGATAATAAGGACGATAACAACGATGATAATGACGATATTAACGACGATAATAACGACGATAATAACGACGTTAATAACGACGATAAAAAGAAGATAATGACAATAATAACGACGATATTATCGATGATATTTATGACGATAACAACGTAGATAATGACGATAATAACGACGACATTAACGACGATGATTATGACAAAATAACGACGATATTAACGACGATAATTATGAGGATAATAAGGACGATAACAACGATGATAATGACGATATTAACGACGATATTAACGACGATAATAACGACGATATTAACGACGATAATAAAGACAATAAAAAGAAGATAATGACAATAATAACGACGATATTAACGATAATATTTATGACGATAACAACGTAGATAATGACGATAATAACGACGACATTAACGACGATGATTATGACAAAATAACGACGATATTAACGACGATAATTATGAGGATGATAAGGACGATAACAACGATGATAATGACGATAATAACGACGACATTAACGACGATGATTGTGACAAAATAACGACGATATTAACGACGATAATTATGAGGATAATAAGGACGATAACAACGATGATAATGACGATATTAACGACGATAATAACGACGATAATAACGACGTTAATAACGACGATAAAAAGAAGATAATGACAATAATAACGACGATATTATCGATGATATTTATGACGATAACAACGTAGATAATGACGATAATAACGACGACATTAACGACGATGATTATGACAAAATAACGACGATATTAACGACGATAATTATGAGGATAATAAGGACGATAACAACGATGATAAATACGTTATTAACGACGATATTAACGACGATAATAACGACGATATTAACGACGATAATAAAGACAATAAAAAGAAGATAATGACAATAATAACGACGATATTAACGATAATATTTATGACGATAACAACGTAGATAATGACGATAATAACGACGACATTAACGACGATGATTATGACAAAATAACGACGATATTAACGACGATAATTATGGGGATGATAAGGACGATAACAACGATGATAATGACGATAATAACGACGACATTAACGACGATGATTGTGACAAAATAACGACGATATTAACGACGATAATTATGAGGATAATAAGGACGATAACAACGATGATAATGACGATATTAACGACGATATTAACGACGATAATAACGACGATATTAACGACGATAATAGCGACGATAAAAAGAAGATAATGACAATAATAACGACGATATTAACGATGATAATTATGACGATAACAACGAAGATAATGACGATAATAACGACGACATTATCGTCAATGATTATGACAAAATAACGACGATATTAACGACGATAATTAAGAGGATGATAAGGACGATAACAACGATGATAATGACGATAATAACGACGACATTAACGACGATGATTGTGACAAAATAACGACGATATTAACGACGATAATTATGAGGATAATAAGGACGATAACAACGATGATAATGACGATATTAACGACGATAATAACGACGATAATTATGAGGATAATAAGGACGATAACAACGATGATAATGACGATATTAACGACGATATTAACGACGATAATAACGACGATATTAACGACGATAATAAAGACAATAAAGAGAAGATAATGACAATAATAACGACGATATTAAAGATAATATTTATGACGATAACAACGTAGATAATGACGATAATAACGACGACATTAACGACGATGATTATGACAAAATAACGACGATATTAACGACGATAATTATGAGGATGATAAGGACGATAACAACGATGATAATGACGATATTAACGACGATATTAACGACGATAATAACGACGTTAATAACGACGATAAAAAGAAGATAATGACAATAATAACGACGATATTATCGATGTTATTTATGACGATAACAACGTAGATAATGACGATAATAACGACGACATTAACGACGACGATTATGACAAAATAACGACGATATTAACGACGATAATTATGAGGATAATAAGGACGATAACAACGATGATAATGACGATATTAACGACGATATTAACGACGATAATAACGACGATATTAACGACGATAATAAAGACAATAAAAAGAAGATAATGACAATAATAACGACGATATTAACGATAATATTTATGACGATAACAACGTAGATAATGACGATAATAACGACGACATTAACGACGATGATTATGACAAAATAACGACGATATTAACGACGATAATTATGAGGATGATAAGGACGATAACAACGATGATAATGACGATAATAACGACGACATTAACGACGATGATTGTGACAAAATAACGACGATATTAACGACGATAATTATGAGGATAATAAGGACGATAACAACGATGATAATGACGATATTAACGACGATAATAACGACGATAATAACGACGTTAATAACGACGATAAAAAGAAGATAATGACAATAATAACGACGATATTATCGATGATATTTATGACGATAACAACGTAGATAATGACGATAATAACGACGACATTAACGACGATGATTGTGACAAAATAACGACGATATTAACGACGATAATTATGAGGATAATAAGGACGATAACAACGATGATAATGACGATATTAACGACGATATTAACGACGATAATAACGACGATATTAACGACGATAATAACGACGATAAAAAGAAGATAATGACAATAATAACGACGATATTAACGATGATAATTATGACGATAACAACGAAGATAATGACGATAATAACGACGACATTATCGTCAATGATTATGACAAAATAACGACGATATTAACGACGATAATTATGAGGATGATAAGGACGATAACAACAATGATAATGACGATAATAACGACGACATTAACGACGATGATTGTGACAAAATAACGACGATATTAACGACGATAATTATGAGGATAATAAGGACGATAACAACGATGATAATGACGATATTAACGACGATAATAACGACGATAATAACGACGTTAATAACGACGATAAAAAGAAGATAATGACAATAATAACGACGATATTATCGATGATATTTATGACGATAACAACGTAGATAATGACGATAATAACGACGACATTAACGACGATGATAATGACAAAATAAAGACGATATTAACGACGATAATTATGAGGATAATAAGGACGATAACAACGATGATAATGACGATATTAACGACGATATTAACGACGATAATAACGACGATATTAACGACGATAATAAAGACAATAAAAAGAAGATAATGACAATAATAACGACGATATTAACGATAATATTTATGACGATATCAACGTAGATAATGACGATAATAACGACGACATTAACGACGATGATTGTGACAAAATAACGACGATATTAACGACGATAATTATGAGGATAATAAGGACGATAACAACGATGATAATGACGATATTAACGACGATATTAACGACGATAATAACGACGATATTAACGACGATAATAGCGACGATAAAAAGAAGATAATGACAATAATAACGACGATATTAACGATGATAATTATGACGATAACAACGAAGATAATGACGATAATAACGACGACATTAACGACGATGATTGTGACAAAATAACGACGATATTAACGACGATAATTATGAGGATAATAAGGACGATAACAACGATGATAATGACGATATTAACGACGATATTAACGACGATAATTATGAGGATAATAAGGACGATAACAACGATGATAATGACGATATTAACGACGATATTAACGACGATAATAACGACGATATTAACGACGATAATAAAGACAATAAAGAGAAGATAATGACAATAATAACGACGATATTAAAGATAATATTTATGACTATAACAACGTAGATAATGACGATAATAACGACGACATTAACGACGATGATTATGACAAAATAACGACGATATTAACGACGATAATTATGAGGATGATAAGGACGATAACAACGATGATAATGACGATATTAACGACGATATTAACGACGATAATAACGACGTTAATAACGACGATAAAAAGAAGATAATGACAATAATAACGACGATATTATCGATGTTATTTATGACGATAACAACGTAGATAATGACGATAATAACGACGACATTAACGACGACGATTATGACAAAATAACGACGATATTAACGACGATAATTATGAGGATAATAAGGACGATAACAACGATGATAATGACGATATTAACGACGATATTAACGACGATAATAACGACGATATTAACGACGATAATAAAGACAATAAAAAGAAGATAATAACAATAATAACGACGATATTAACGATAATATTTATGACGATAACAACGTAGATAATGACGATAATAACGACGACATTAACGACGATGATTATGACAAAATAACGACGATATTAACGACGATAATTATGAGGATGATAAGGACGATAACAACGATGATAATGACGATAATAACGACGACATTAACGACGATGATTGTGACAAAATAACGACGATATTAACGACGATAATTATGAGGATAATAAGGACGATAACAACGATGATAATGACGATATTAACGACGATAATAACGACGATAATAACGACGTTAATAACGACGATAAAAAGAAGATAATGACAATAATAACGACGATATTATCGATGATATTTATGACGATAACAACGTAGATAATGACGATAATAACGACGACATTAACGACGATGATTGTGACAAAATAACGACGATATTAACGACGATAATTATGAGGATAATAAGGACGATAACAACGATGATAATGACGATATTAACGACGATATTAACGACGATAATAACGACGATATTAACGACGATAATAGCGACGATAAAAAGAAGATAATGACAATAATAACGACGATATTAACGATGATAATTATGACGATAACAACGAAGATAATGACGATAATAACGACGACATTATCGTCAATGATTATGACAAAATAACGACGATATTAACGACGATAATTATGAGGATGATAAGGACGATAACAACGATGATAATGACGATAATAACGACGACATTAACGACGATGATTGTGACAAAATAACGACGATATTAACGACGATAATTATGAGGATAATAAGGACGATAATAACGATGATAATGACGATATTAACGACGATATTAACGACGATAATTATGAGGATAATAAGGACGATAACAACGATGATAATGACGATATTAACGACGATATTAACGACGATAATAACGACGATATTAACGACGATAATAAAGAAAATAAAGAGAAGATAATGACAATAATAACGACGATATTAAAGATAATATTTATGACGATAACAACGTAGATAATGACGATAATAACGACGACATTAACGACGATGTTTATGACAAAATAACGACGATATTAACGACGATAATTATGAGGATGATAAGGACGATAACAACGATGATAATGACGATAATAACGACGACATTAACGACGATGATTGTGACAAAATAACGACGATATTAGCGACGATAATTATGAGGATAATAAGGACGATAACAACGATGATAATGACGATATTAACGACGATATTAACGACGATAATAACGACGATATTAACGACGATAATAGCGACGATAAAAAGAAGATAATGACAATAATAACGACGATATTAACGATGATAATTATGACGATAACAACGAAGATAATGACGATAATAACGACGACATTATCGTCAATGATTATGACAAAATAACGACGATATTAACGACGATAATTATGAGGATGATAAGGACGATAACAACAATGATAATGACGATAATAACGACGACATTAACGACGATGATTGTGACAAAATAACGACGATATTAACGACGATAATTATGAGGATAATAAGGACGATAACAACGATGATAATGACGATATTAACGACGATAATAACGACGATAATAACGACGTTAATAACGACGATAAAAAGAAGATAATGACAATAATAACGACGATATTATCGATGATATTTATGACGATAACAACGTAGATAATGACGATAATAACGACGACATTAACGACGATGATTATGACAAAATAACGACGATATTAACGACGATAATTATGAGGATAATAAGGACGATAACAACGATGATAATGACGATATTAACGACGATATTAACGACGATAATAACGACGATATTAACGACGATAATAAAGACAATAAAAAGAAGATAATGACAATAATAACGACGATATTAACGATAATATTTATGACGATAACAACGTTGATAATGACGATAATAACGACGACATTAACGACGATGATTATGACAAAATAACGACGATATTAACGACGATAATTATGAGGATGATAAGGACGATAACAACGATGATAATGACGATAATAACGACGACATTAACGACGATGATTGTGACAAAATAACGACGATATTAACGACGATAATTATGAGGATAATAAGGACGATAACAACGATGATAATGACGATATTAACGACGATATTAACGACGATAATAACGACGATATTAACGACGATAATAGCGACGATAAAAAGAAGATAATGACAATAATAACGACGATATTAACGATGATAATTATGACGATAACAACGAAGATAATGACGATAATAACGACGACATTATCGTCAATGATTATGACAAAATAACGACGATATTAACGACGATAATTATGAGGATGATAAGGACGATAACAACGATGATAATGACGATAATAACGACGACATTAACGACGATGATTGTGACAAAATAACGACGATATTAACGACGATAATTATGAGAATAATAAGGACGATAACAACGATGATAATGACGATATTAACGACGATATTAACGACGATAATTATGAGGATAATAAGGACGATAACAACGATGATAATGACGATATTAACGACGATATTAACGACGATAATAACGACGATATTAACGACGATAATAAAGACAATAAAGAGAAGATAATGACAATACTAACGACGATATTAAAGATAATATTTATGACGATAACAACGTAGATAATGACGATAATAACGACGACATTAACGACGATGATTATGACAAAATAACGACGATATTAACGACGATAATTATGAGGATGATAAGGACGATAACAACGATGATAATGACGATATTAACGACGATATTAACGACGATAATAACGACGTTAATAACGACGATAAAAAGAAGATAATGACAATAATAACGACGATATTATCGATGTTATTTATGACGATAACAACGTAGATAATGACGATAATAACGACGACATTAACGACGACGATTATGACAAAATAACGACGATATTAACGACGATAATTATGAGGATAATAAGGACGATAACAACGATGATAATGACGATATTAACGACGATATTAACGACGATAATAACGACGATATTAACGACGATAATAAAGACAATAAAAAGAAGATAATGACAATAATAACGACGATATTAACGATAATATTTATGACGATAACAACGTAGATAATGACGATAATAACGACGACATTAACGACGATGATTATGACAAAATAACGACGATATTAACGACGATAATTATGAGGATGATAAGGACGATAACAACGATGATAATGACGATAATAACGACGACATTAATGACGATGATTGTGACAAAATAACGACGATATTAACGACGATAATTATGAGGATAATAAGGACGATAACAACGATGATAATGACGATATTAACGACGATAATAACGACGATAATAACGACGTTAATAACGACGATAAAAAGAAGATAATGACAATAATAACGACGATATTATCGATGATATTTATGACGATAACAACGTAGATAATGACGATAATAACGACGACATTAACGACGATGATTGTGACAAAATAACGACGATATTAACGACGATAATTATGAGGATAATAAGGACGATAACAACGATGATAATGACGATATTAACGACGATATTAACGACGATAATAACGACGATATTAACGACGATAATAACGACGATAAAAAGAAGATAATGACAATAATAACGACGATATTAACGATGATAATTATGACGATAACAACGAAGATAATGACGATAATAACGACGACATTATCGTCAATGATTATGACAAAATAACGACGATATTAACGACGATAATTATGAGGATGATAAGGACGATAACAACGATGATAATGACGATAATAACGACGACATTAACGACGATGATTGTGACAAAATAACGACGATATTAACGACGATAATTATGAGGATAATAAGGACGATAATAACGATGATAATGACGATATTAACGACGATATTAACGACGATAATTATGAGGATAATAAGGACGATAACAACGATGATAATGACGATATTAACGACGATATTAACGACGATAATAACGACGATATTAACGACGATAATAAAGACAATAAAAAGAAGATAATGACAATAATAACGACGATATTATCGATAATATTTATGACGATAACAACGTAGATAATGACGATAATAACGACGACATTAACGACGATGATTATGACAAAATAACGACGATATTAACGACGATAATTATGAGGATGATAAGGACGATAACAACGATGATAATGACGATAATAACGACGACATTAACGACGATGATTGTGACAAAATAACGACGATATTAACGACGATAATTATGAGGATAATAAGGACGATAACAACGATGATAATGACGATATTAACGACGATAATAACGACGATAATAACGACGTTAATAACGACGATAAAAAGAAGATAATGACAATAATAACGACGATATTATCGATGATATTTATGACGATAACAACGTAGATAATGACGATAATAACGACGACATTAACGACGATGATTATGACAAAATAACGACGATATTAACGACGATAATTATGAGGATAATAAGGACGATAACAACGATGATAATGACGATATTAACGACGATATTAACGACGATAATAACGACGATATTAACGACGATAATAAAGACAATAAAAAGAAGATAATGACAATAATAACGACGATATTAACGATAATATTTATGACGATAACAACGTAGATAATGACGATAATAACGACGACATTAACGACGATGATTATGACAAAATAACGACGATATTAACGACGATAATTATGAGGATGATAAGGACGATAACAACGATGATAATGACGATAATAACGACGACATTAACGACGATGATTGTGACAAAATAACGACGATATTAACGACGATAATTATGAGGATAATAAGGACGATAACAACGATGATAATGACGATATTAACGACGATATTAACGACGATAATAACGACGATATTAACGACGATAATAGCGACGATAAAAAGAAGATAATGACAATAATAACGACGATATTAACGACGATAATTATGAGGATAATAAGGACGATAACAACGATGATAATGACGATATTAACGACGATATTAACGACGATAATAACGACGATATTAACGACGATAATAGCGACGATAAAAAGAAGATAATGACAATAATAACGACGATATTAACGATGATAATTATGACGATAACAACGAAGATAATGACGATAATAACGACGACATTATCGTCAATGATTATGACAAAATAACGACGATATTAACGACGATAATTATGAGGATGATAAGGACGATAACAACGATGATAATGACGATAATAACGACGACATTAACGACGATGATTGTGACAAAATAACGACGATATTAACGACGATAATTATGAGAATAATAAGGACGATAACAACGATGATAATGACGATATTAACGACGATATTAACGACGATAATTATGAGGATAATAAGGACGATAACAACGATGATAATGACGATATTAACGACGATATTAACGACGATAATAACGACGATATTAACGACGATAATAAAGACAATAAAGAGAAGATAATGACAATACTAACGACGATATTAAAGATAATATTTATGACGATAACAACGTAGATAATGACGATAATAACGACGACATTAACGACGATGATTATGACAAAATAACGACGATATTAACGACGATAATTATGAGGATGATAAGGACGATAACAACGATGATAATGACGATATTAACGACGATATTAACGACGATAATAACGACGTTAATAACGACGATAAAAAGAAGATAATGACAATAATAACGACGATATTATCGATGTTATTTATGACGATAACAACGTAGATAATGACGATAATAACGACGACATTAACGACGACGATTATGACAAAATAACGACGATATTAACGACGATAATTATGAGGATAATAAGGACGATAACAACGATGATAATGACGATATTAACGACGATATTAACGACGATAATAACGACGATATTAACGACGATAATAAAGACAATAAAAAGAAGATAATGACAATAATAACGACGATATTAACGATAATATTTATGACGATAACAACGTAGATAATGACGATAATAACGACGACATTAACGACGATGATTATGACAAAATAACGACGATATTAACGACGATAATTATGAGGATGATAAGGACGATAACAACGATGATAATGACGATAATAACGACGACATTAATGACGATGATTGTGACAAAATAACGACGATATTAACGACGATAATTATGAGGATAATAAGGACGATAACAACGATGATAATGACGATATTAACGACGATAATAACGACGATAATAACGACGTTAATAACGACGATAAAAAGAAGATAATGACAATAATAACGACGATATTATCGATGATATTTATGACGATAACAACGTAGATAATGACGATAATAACGACGACATTAACGACGATGATTGTGACAAAATAACGACGATATTAACGACGATAATTATGAGGATAATAAGGACGATAACAACGATGATAATGACGATATTAACGACGATATTAACGACGATAATAACGACGATATTAACGACGATAATAACGACGATAAAAAGAAGATATTGACAATAATAACGACGATATTAACGATGATAATTATGACGATAACAACGAAGATAATGACGATAATAACGACGACATTATCGTCAATGATTATGACAAAATAACGACGATATTAACGACGATAATTATGAGGATGATAAGGACGATAACAACGATGATAATGACGATAATAACGACGACATTAACGACGATGATTGTGACAAAATAACGACGATATTAACGACGATAATTATGAGGATAATAAGGACGATAATAACGATGATAATGACGATATTAACGACGATATTAACGACGATAATTATGAGGATAATAAGGACGATAACAACGATGATAATGACGATATTAACGACGATATTAACGACGATAATAACGACGATATTAACGACGATAATAAAGACAATAAAAAGAAGATAATGACAATAATAACGACGATATTATCGATAATATTTATGACGATAACAACGTAGATAATGACGATAATAACGACGACATTAACGACGATGATTATGACAAAATAACGACGATATTAACGACGATAATTATGAGGATGATAAGGACGATAACAACGATGATAATGACGATAATAACGACGACATTAACGACGATGATTGTGACAAAATAACGACGATATTAACGACGATAATTATGAGGATAATAAGGACGATAACAACGATGATAATGACGATATTAACGACGATAATAACGACGATAATAACGACGTTAATAACGACGATAAAAAGAAGATAATGACAATAATAACGACGATATTATCGATGATATTTATGACGATAACAACGTAGATAATGACGATAATAACGACGACATTAACGACGATGATTATGACAAAATAACGACGATATTAACGACGATAATTATGAGGATAATAAGGACGATAACAACGATGATAATGACGATATTAACGACGATATTAACGACGATAATAACGACGATATTAACGACGATAATAAAGACAATAAAAAGAAGATAATGACAATAATAACGACGATATTAACGATAATATTTATGACGATAACAACGTAGATAATGACGATAATAACGACGACATTAACGACGATGATTATGACAAAATAACGACGATATTAACGACGATAATTATGAGGATGATAAGGACGATAACAACGATGATAATGACGATAATAACGACGACATTAACGACGATGATTGTGACAAAATAACGACGATATTAACGACGATAATTATGAGGATAATAAGGACGATAACAACGATGATAATGACGATATTAACGACGATATTAACGACGATAATAACGACGATATTAACGACGATAATAACGACGATAAAAAGAAGATAATGACAATAATAACGACGATATTAACGACGATAATTATGAGGATGATAAGGACGATAACAACGATGATAATGACGATAATAACGACGACATTAACGACGATGATTGTGACAAAATAACGACGATATTAACGACGATAATTATGAGGATAATAAGGACGATAACAACGATGATAATGACGATATTAACGACGATAATAACGACGATAATAACGACGTTAATAACGACGATAAAAAGAAGATAATGACAATAATAACGACGATATTATCGATGATATTTATGACGATAACAACGTAGATAATGACGATAATAACGACGACATTAACGACGATGATTATGACAAAATAACGACGATATTAACGACGATAATTATGAGGATAATAAGGACGATAACAACGATGATAATGACGATATTAACGACGATATTAACGACGATAATAACGACGATATTAACGACGATAATAAAGACAATAAAAAGAAGATAATGACAATAATAACGACGATATTAACGATAATATTTATGACGATAACAACGTAGATAATGACGATAATAACGACGACATTAACGAAGATGATTATGACAAAATAACGACGATATTAACGACGATAATTATGAGGATGATAAGGACGATAACAACGATGATAATGACGATAATAACGACGACATTAACGACGATGATTGTGACAAAATAACGACGATATTAACGACGATAATTATGAGGATAATAAGGACGATAACAACGATGATAATGACGATATTAACGACGATAATAACGACGATAATAACGACGTTAATAACGACGATAAAAAGAAGATAATGACAATAATAACGACGATATTATCGATGATATTTATGACGATAACAACGTAGATAATGACGATAATAACGACGACATTAACGACGATGATTATGACAAAATAACGACGATATTAACGACGATAATTATGAGGATAATAAGGACGATAACAACGATGATAATGACGATATTAACGACGATATTAACGACGATAATAACGACGATATTAACGACGATAATAAAGACAATAAAAAGAAGATAATGACAATAATAACGACGATATTAACGATAATATTTATGACGATAACAACGTAGATAATGACGATAATAACGACGACATTAACGACGATGATTATGACAAAATAACGACGATATTAACGACGATAATTATGAGGATGATAAGGACGATAACAACGATGATAATGACGATAATAACGACGACATTAACGACGATGATTGTGACAAAATAACGACGATATTAACGACGATAATTATGAGGATAATAAGGACGATAACAACGATGATAATGACGATATTAACGACGATATTAACGACGATAATAACGACGATATTAACGACGATAATAGCGACGATAAAAAGAAGATAATGACAATAATAACGACGATATTAACGATGATAATTATGACGATAACAACGAAGATAATGACGATAATAACGACGACATTATCGTCAATGATTATGACAAAATAACGACGATATTAACGACGATAATTATGAGGATGATAAGGACGATAACAACGATGATAATGACGATAATAACGACGACATTAACGACGATGATTGTGACAAAATAACGACGATATTAACGACGATAATTATGAGGATAATAAGGACGATAACAACGATGATAATGACGATATTAACGACGATAATAACGACGATAATAACGACGTTAATAACGACGATAAAAAGAAGATAATGACAATAATAACGACGATATTATCGATGATATTTATGACGATAACAACGTAGATAATGACGATAATAACGACGACATTAACGACGATGATTATGACAAAATAACGACGATATTAACGACGATAATTATGAGGATAATAAGGACGATAACAACGATGATAATGACGATATTAACGACGATATTAACGACGATAATAACGACGATATTAACAACGATAATAAAGACAATAAAAAGAAGATAATGACAATAATAACGACGATATTAACGATAATATTTATGACGATAACAACGTAGATAATGACGATAATAACGACGACATTAACGACGATGATTATGACAAAATAACGACGATATTAACGACGATAATTATGAGGATGATAAGGACGATAACAACGATGATAATGACGATAATAACGACGACATTAACGACGATGATTGTGACAAAATAACGACGATATTAACGACGATAATTATGAGGATAATAAGGACGATAACAACGATGATAATGACGATATTAACGACGATATTAACGACGATAATAACGACGATATTAACGACGATAATAGCGACGATAAAAAGAAGATAATGACAATAATAACGACGATATTAACGATGATAATTATGACGATAACAACGAAGATAATGACGATAATAACGACGACATTATCGTCAATGATTATGACAAAATAACGACGATATTAACGACGATAATTATGAGGATGATAAGGACGATAACAACGATGATAATGACGATAATAACGACGACATTAACGACGATGATTGTGACAAAATAACGACGATATTAACGACGATAATTATGAGGATAATAAGGACGATAACAACGATGATAATGACGATATTAACGACGATATTAACGACGATAATTATGAGGATAATAAGGACGATAACAACGATGATAATGACGATATTAACGACGATATTAACGACGATAATAACGACGATATTAACGACGATAATAAAGACAATAAAGAGAAGATAATGACAATAATAACGACGATATTAAAGATAATATTTATGACGATAACAACGTAGATAATGACGATAATAACGACGACATTAACGACGATGATTATGACACAATAACGACGATATTAACGACGATAATTATGAGGATGATAAGGACGATAACAACGATGATAATGACGATAATAACGACGACATTAACGACGATGATTGCGACAAAATAACGACGATATTAACGACGATAATTATGAGGATGATAAGGACGATAACAACGATGATAATGACGATAATAACGACGACATTAACGACGATGATTATGACAAAATAACGACGATATTAACGACGATAATTATGAGGATGATAAGGACGATAACAACGATGATAATGACGATAATAACGACGACATTAACGACGATGATTGTGACAAAATAACGACGATATTAACGACGATAATTATGAGGATAATAAGGACGATAACAACGATGATAATGACGATATTAACGACGATATTAACGACGATAATTATGAGGATAATAAGGACGATAACAACGATGATAATGACGATATTAACGACGATATTAACGACGATAATAACGACGATATTAACGACGATAATAAAGACAATAAAGAGAAGATAATGACAATAATAACGACGATATTAAAGATAATATTTATGACGATAACAACGTAGATAATGACGATAATAACGACGACATTAACGACGATGATTATGACAAAATAACGACGATATTAACGACGATAATTATGAGGATGATAAGGACGATAACAACGATGATAATGACGATAATAACGACGACATTAACGACGATGATTGCGACAAAATAACGACGATATTAACGACGATAATTATGAGGATAATAAGGACGATAACAACGATGATAATGACGATAATAACGACGACATTAACGACGATGATTATGACAAAATAACGACGATATTAACGACGATAATTATGAGGATGATAAGGACGATAACAACGATGATAATGACGATAATAACGACGACATTAACGACGATGATTGTGACAAAATAACGACGATATTAACGACGATAATTATGAGGATAATAAGGACGATAACAACGATGATAATGACGATATTAACGACGATAATAACGACGATATTAACGACGATAATAACGTCGATAAAAAGAAGATAATGACAATAATAACGACGATATTAACGATGATAATTATGACGATAACAACGAAGATAATGACGATAATAACGACGACATTATCGTCAATGATTATGACAAAATAACGACGATATTAACGACGATAATTATGAGGATGATAAGGATGATAACAACGATGATAATGACGATAATAACGACGACATTAACGACGATGTTTATGACAAAATAACGACGATATTAACGACGATAATTATGAGGATAATAAGGACGATAACAACGATTATAATGACGATATTAACGACGATATTAACGACGATAATAACGACGTTAAAAACGACGATAAAAAGAAGATAATGACAATAATAACGACGATATTATCGATGATATTTATGACGATAACAACGTAGATAATGACGATAATAACGACGACATTAACGACGATGATTATGACAAAATAACGACGATATTAACGACGATAATTATGAGGATGATAAGGACGATAACAACGATGATAATGACGATATTAACGACGATATTAACGACGATAATAACGACGATATTAACGACGATAATAAAGACAATAAAAAGAAGATAATGACAATAATAACGACGATATTATCGATGATATTTATGACGATAACAACGTAGATAATGACGATAATAACGACGACATTAACGACGATGATTATGACAAAATAACGACGATATTAACGACGATAATTATGAGGATGATAAGGACGATAACAACGATGATAATGACGATAATAACGACGACATTAGCGACGATGTTTATGACAAAATAACGACGATATTAACGACGATAATTATGAGGATAATAAGGACGATAACAACGATGATAATGACGATATTAACGACGATATTAACGACGATAATAACGACGATATTAACGACGATAATAAAGACAATAAAAAGAAGATAATGACAATAATAACGACGATATTAACGATAATATTTATGACGATAACAACGTAGATAATGACGATAATAACGACGACATTAACGACGATGATTATGACAAAATAACGACGATATTAACGACGATAATTATGAGGATGATAAGGACGATAACAACGATGATAATGACGATAATAACGACGACATTAACGACGATGATTGTGACAAAATAACGACGATATTAACGACGATAATTATGAGGATAATAAGGACGATAACAACGATGATAATGACGATATTAACGACGATATTAACGACGATAATAACGACGATATTAACGACGATAATAACGACGATAAAAAGAAGATAATGACAATAATAACGACGATATTAACGATGATAATTATGACGATAACAACGAAGATAATGACGATAATAACGACGACATTATCGTCAATGATTATGACAAAATAACGACGATATTAACGACGATAATTATGAGGATGATAAGGACGATAACAACGATGATAATGACGATAATAACGACGACATTAACGACGATGATTGTGACAAAATAACGACGATATTAACGACGATAATTATGAGGATAATAAGGACGATAACAACGATGATAATGACGATATTAACGACGATATTAACGACGATAATTATGAGGATAATAAGGACGATAACAACGATGATAATGACGATATTAACGACGATATTAACGACGATAATAACGACGATATTAACGACGATAATAAAGACAATAAAGAGAAGATAATGACAATAATAACGACGATATTATAGATAATATTTATGACGATAACAACGTAGATAAAGACGATAATAACGACGACATTAATGACGATGATTATGACAAAATAACGACGATATTAACGACGATAATTATGAGGATGATAAGGACGATAACAACGATGATAATGACGATAATAACGACGACATTAACGACGATGATTGAGACAAAATAACGACGATATTAACGACGATAATTATGAGGATAATAAGGACGATAACAACGATGATAATGACGATATTAACGACGATAATAACGACGATAATAACGACGTTAATAACGACGATAAAAAGAAGATAATGACAATAATAACGACGATATTATCGATGATATTTATGACGATAACAACGTAGATAATGACGATAATAACGACGACATTAACGACGATGATTATGACAAAATAACGACGATATTAACGACGATAATTATGAGGATGATAAGGACGATAACAACGATGATAATGACGATATTAACGACGATATTAACGACGATAATAACGACGTTAATAACGACGATAAAAAGAAGATAATGACAATAATAACGACGATATTATCGATGATATTTATGACGATAACAACGTAGATAATGACGATAATAACGACGACATTAACGACGATGATTATGACAAAATAACGACGATATTAACGACGATAATTATGAGGATAATAAGGACGATAACAACGATGATAATGACGATATTAACGACGATATTAACGACGATAATAACGACGATATTAACGACGATAATAAAGACAATAAAAAGAAGATAATGACAATAATAACGACGATATTACGATAATATTTATGACGATAACAACGTAGATAATGACGATAATAACGACGACATTAACGACGATGATTATGACAAAATAACGACGATATTAACGACGATAATTATGAGGATGACAAAGACGATAACAACGATGATAATGACGATAATAACGACGACATTAACGACGATGATTGTGACAAAATAACGACGATATTAACGACGATAATTATGAGGATAATAAGGACGATAACAACGATGATAATGACGATATTAACGACGATAATAACGACGATAATAACGACGTTAATAACGACGATAAAAAGAAGATAATGACAATAATAACGACGATATTATCGATGATATTTATGACGATAACAACGTAGATAATGACGATAATAACGACGACATTAACGACGATGATTATGACAAAATAACGACGATATTAACGACGATAATTATGAGGATAATAAGGACGATAACAACGATGATAATGACGATATTAACGACGATATTAACGACGATATTAACGACGATATTAACGACGATAATAAAGACAATAAAAAGAAGATAATGACAATAATAACGACGATATTAACGATAATATTTATGACGATAACAACGTAGATAATGACGATAATAACGACGACATTAACGACGATGATTATGACAAAATAACGACGATATTAACGACGATAATTATGAGGATGATAAGGACGATAACAACGATGATAATGACGATAATAACGACGACATTAACGACGATGATTGTGACAAAATAACGACGATATTAACGACGATAATTATGAGGATAATAAGGACGATAACAACGATGATAATGACGATATTAACGACGATATTAACGACGATAATAACGACGATATTAACGACCTAATAACGACGATAAAAAGAAGATAATGACAATAATAACGACGATATTAACGATGATAATTATGACGATAACAACGAAGATAATGACGATAATAACGACGACATTAACGACGATGATTATGACAAAATAACGACGATATTAACGACGATAATTATGAGGATGATAAGGACGATAACAACGATGATAATGACGATAATAACGACGACATTAACGACGATGATTGTGACAAAATAACGACGATATTAACGACGATAATTATGAGGATAATAAGGACGATAACAACGATGATAATGACGATAATAACGACGACATTAACGACGATGATTATGACAAAATAACGACGATATTAACGACGATAATTATGAGGATGATAAGGACGATAACAACGATGATAGTGACGATAATAACGACGACATTAGCGACGATGTTTATGACAAAATAACGACGATATTAACGACGATAATTATGAGGATTATAAGGACGATAACAACGATGATAATGACGATAATAACGACGACATTAGCGACGATGTTTATGACAAAATAACGACGATATTAACGACGATAACTATGAGGATAATAAGGACGATAACAACGATGATAATGACGATATTAACGACGATATTAACGACGATAATAACGACGTTAATAACGACGATAAAAAGAAGATAATGACAATAATAACGACGATATTATCGATGATATTTATGACGATAACAACGATGATAATGACGATAATAACGACGACATTAACGACGATGATTATGACAAAATAACGACGATATTAACGACGATAATTATGAGGATGATAAGGACGATAACAACGATGATAATGACGATATTAACGACGATAATAACGACGATAACAACGATGATAATGACGAAATAACGACGATAATAACGACGATAATTATGAGGATAATAACGACGATAACAACGATGACAATGACGATAATAACGACGATATTAACGACGATAATTATGCGGATAATAACGACGATAACAACGATGATAATAACGATAATAACGACGATATTAACGACGATAATTATGAGGATAATAAGGACGATAACAACGATGATAATGGCGATATAAACGACGATATTAACGACGATAATAACGACGATATTAACGACGATAATAAAGACAATAAAAAGAAGATAATGACAATAATAACGACGATATTAAAGATAATATTTATGACGATAACAACGTAGATAATGACGATAATAACGACGACATTAATGACGATGATTATGACAAAATAACGACGATATTAACGACGATAATTATGAGGATGATAAGGACGATAACAACGATGATAATGACGATAATAACGACGACATTAACGACGATGATTGTGACAAAATAACGACGATATTAACGACGATAATTATGAGGATAATAAGGACGATAACAACGATGATAATGACGATATTAACGACGATAATAACGACGATAATAACGACGTTAATAACGACGATAAAAAGAAGATAATGACAATAATAACGACGATATTATCGATGATATTTATGACGATAACAACGATGATAATGACGATAATAACGACGACATTAACGACGATGATTATGACAAAATAACGACGATATTAACGACGATAATTATGAGGATGATAAGGACGATAACAACGATGATAATGACGATATTAACGACGATAATAACGACGATAACAACGATGATAATGACGATATTAACGACGATAATAACGACGATAACAACGATGATAATGACGAAATAACGACGATAATAACGACGATAATTATGAGGATAATAACGACGATAACAACGATGACAATGACGATAATAACGACGACATTAACGACGATGATTATGACAAAATAACGACGATATTAACGACGATAATTATGAGGATGATAAGGACGATAACAACGATGATAGTGACGATAATAACGACGACATTAGCGACGATGTTTATGACAAAATAACGACGATATTAACGACGATAATTATGAGGATAATAAGGACGATAACAACGATGATAATGACGATAATAACGACGACATTAGCGACGATGTTTATGACAAAATAACGACGATATTAACGACGATAACTATGAGGATAATAAGGACGATAACAACGATGATAATGACGATATTAACGACGATATTAACGACGATAATAACGACGTTAATAACGACGATAAAAAGAAGATAATGACAATAATAACGACGATATTATCGATGATATTTATGACGATAACAACGATGATAATGACGATAATAACGACGATATTAACGACGATGATTATGACAAAATAACGACGATATTAACGACGATAATTATGAGGATGATAAGGACGATAATAACGATGATAATGACGATATTAACGACGATAATAACGACGATAACAACGATGATAATGACGATATTAACGACGATAATAACGACGATAACAACGATGATAATGACGAAATAACGACGATAATAACGACGATAATTATGAGGATAATAACGACGATAACAACGATGACAATGACGATAATAACGACGACATTAACGACGATGATTATGACAAAATAACGACGATATTAACGACGATAATTATGAGGATGATAAGGACGATAACAACGATGATAGTGACGATAATAACGACGACATTAGCGACGATGTTTATGACAAAATAACGACGATATTAACGACGATAATTATGAGGATAATAAGGACGATAACAACGATGATAATAACGATAATAACGACGACATTAGCGACGATGTTTATGACAAAATAACGACGATATTAACGACGATATCTATGAGGATAATAAGGACGATAACAACGATGATAATGACGATATTAACGACGATATTAACGACGATAATAACGACGTTAATAACGACGATAAAAAGAAGATAATGACAATAATAACGACGATATTATCGATGATATTTATGACGATAACAACGATGATAATGACGATAATAACGACGACATTAACGACGATGATTATGACAAAATAACGACGATATTAACGACGATAATTATGAGGATGATAAGGACGATAACAACGATGATAATGACGATATTAACGACGATAATAACGACGATAACAACGATGATAATGACGAAATAACGACGATAATAACGACGATAATTATGAGGATAATAACGACGATAACAACGATGACAATGACGATAATAACGACGATATTAACGACGATAATTATGCGGATAATAACGACGATAACAACGATGATAATAACGATAATAACGACGATATTAACGACGATAATTATGAGGATAATAAGGACGATAACAACGATGATAATGGCGATATTAACGACGATATTAACGACGATAATAACGACGATATTTACGACGATAATAAAGACAATAAAAAGAAGATAATGACAATAATAACGACGATATTAAAGATAATATTTATGACGATAACAACGTAGATAATGACGATAATAACGACGACATTAATGACGATGATTATGACAAAATAACGACGATATTAACGACGATAATTATGAGGATGATAAGGACGATAACAACGATGATAATGACGATAATAACGACGACATTAACGACGATGATTGTGACAAAATAACGACGATATTAACGACGATAATTATGAGGATAATAAGGACGATAACAACGATGATAATGACGATATTAACGACGATAATAACGACGATAATAACGACGTTAATAACGACGATAAAAAGAAGATAATGACAATAATAACGACGATATTATCGATGATATTTATGACGATAACAACGTAGATAATGACGATAATAACGACGACATTAACGACGATTATTATGACAAAATAACGACGATATTAACGACGATAATTATGAGGATGATAAGGACGATAACAACGATGATAATGACGATATTAACGACGATATTAACGACGATAATAACGACGTTAATAACGACGATAAAAAGAAGATAATGACAATAATAACGACGATATTATCGATGATATTTATGACGATAACAACGTAGATAATGACGATAATAACGACGACATTAACGACGATGATTATGACAAAATAACGACGATATTAACGACGATAATTATGAGGATAATAAGGACGATAACAACGATGATAATGACGATATTAACGACGATATTAACGACGATAATAACGACGATATTAACGACGATAATAAAGACAATAAAAAGAAGATAATGACAATAATAACGACGATATTAACGATAATATTTATGACGATAACAACGTAGATAATGACGATAATAACGACGACATTAACGACGATGATTATGACAAAATAACGACGATATTAACGACGATAATTATGAGGATGACAAGGACGATAACAACGATGATAATGACGATAATAACGACGACATTAACGACGATGATTGTGACAAAATAACGACGATATTAACGACGATAATTATGAGGATAATAAGGACGATAACAACGATGATAATGACGATATTAACGACGATAATAACGACGATAATAACGACGTTAATAACGACGATAAAAAGAAGATAATGACAATAATAACGACGATATTATCGATGATATTTATGACGATAACAACGTAGATAATGACGATAATAACGACGACATTAACGACGATGATTATGACAAAATAACGACGATATTAACGACGATAATTATGAGGATAATAAGGACGATAACAACGATGATAATGACGATATTAACGACGATATTAACGACGATATTAACGACGATATTAACGACGATAATAAAGACAATAAAAAGAAGATAATGACAATAATAACGACGATATTAACGATAATATTTATGACGATAACAACGTAGATAATGACGATAATAACGACGACATTAACGACGATGATTATGACAAAATAACGACGATATTAACGACGACAATTATGAGGATGATAAGGACGATAACAACGATGATAATGACGATAATAACGACGACATTAACGACGATGATTGTGACAAAATAACGACGATATTAACGACGATAATTATGAGGATAATAAGGACGATAACAACGATGATAATGACGATATTAACGACGATATTAACGACGATAATAACGACGATATTAACGACGATAATAACGACGATAAAAAGAAGATAATGACAATAATAACGACGATATTATCGATGATATTTATGACGATAACAACGATGATAATGACGATAATAACGACGACATTAACGACGATGATTATGACAAAATAACGACGATATTAACGACGATAATTATGAGGATGATAAGGACGATAACAACGATGATAATGACGATATTAACGACGATAATAACGACGATAACAACGATGATAATGACGATATTAACGACGATAATAACGACGATAACAACGATGATAATGACGAAATAACGACGATAATAACGACGATAATTATGAGGATAATAACGACGATAACAACGATGACAATGACGATAATAACGACGACATTAACGACGATGATTATGACAAAATAACGACGATATTAACGACGATAATTATGAGGATGATAAGGACGATAACAACGATGATAATGACGATAATAACGACGACATTAGCGACGATGTTTATGACAAAATAACGACGATATTAACGACGATAATTATGAGGATAATAAGGACGATAACAACGATGATAATGACGATAATAACGACGACATTAGCGACGATGTTTATGACAAAATAACGACGATATTAACGACGATAACTATGAGGATAATAAGGACGATAACAACGATGATAATGACGATATTAACGACGATATTAACGACGATAATAACGACGTTAATAACGACGATAAAAAGAAGATAATGACAATAATAACGACGATATTATCGATGATATTTATGACGATAACAACGATGATAATGACGATAATAACGACGACATTAACGACGATGATTATGACAAAATAACGACGATATTAACGACGATAATTATGAGGATGATAAGGACGATAACAACGATGATAATGACGATATTAACGACGATAATAACGACGATAACAACGATGATAATGACGAAATAACGACGATAATAACGACGATAATTATGAGGATAATAACGACGATAACAACGATGACAATGACGATAATAACGACGATATTAACGACGATAATTATGCGGATAATAACGACGATAACAACGATGATAATAACGATAATAACGACGATATTAACGACGATAATTATGAGGATAATAAGGACGATAACAACGATGATAATGGCGATATAAACGTCGATATTAACGACGATAATAACGACGATATTAACGACGATAATAAAGACAATAAAAAGAAGATAATGACAATAATAACGACGATATTAAAGATAATATTTATGACGATAACAACGTAGATAATGACGATAATAACGACGACATTAATGACGATGATTATGACAAAATAACGACGATATTAACGACGATAATTATGAGGATGATAAGGACGATAACAACGATGATAATGACGATAATAACGACGACATTAACGACGATGATTGTGACAAAATAACGACGATATTAACGACGATAATTATGAGGATAATAAGGACGATAACAACGATGATAATGACGATATTAACGACGATAATAACGACGATAATAACGACGTTAATAACGACGATAAAAAGAAGATAATGACAATAATAACGACGATATTATCGATGATATTTATGACGATAACAACGTAGATAATGACGATAATAACGACGACATTAACGACGATGATTATGACAAAATAACGACGATATTAACGACGATAATTATGAGGATGATAAGGACGATAACAACGATGATAATGACGATATTAACGACGATATTAACGACGATAATAACGACGTTAATAACGACGATAAAAAGAAGATAATGACAATAATAACGACGATATTATCGATGATATTTATGACGATAACAACGTAGATAATGACGATAATAACGACGACATTAACGACGATGATTATGACAAAATAACGACGATATTAACGACGATAATTATGAGGATAATAAGGACGATAACAACGATGATAATGACGATATTAACGACGATATTAACGACGATAATAACGACGATATTAACGACGATAATAAAGACAATAAAAAGAAGATAATGACAATAATAACGACGATATTAACGATAATATTTATGACGATAACAACGTAGATAATGACGATAATAACGACGACATTAACGACGATGATTGTGACAAAATAACGACGATATTAACGACGATAATTATGAGGATAATAAGGACGATAACAACGATGATAATGACGATATTAACGACGATAATAACGACGATAATAACGACGTTAATAACGACGATAAAAAGAAGATAATGACAATAATAACGACGATATTATCGATGATATTTATGACGATAACAACGTAGATAATGACGATAATAACGACGACATTAACGACGATGATTATGACAAAATAACGACGATATTAACGACGATAATTATGAGGATAATAAGGACGATAACAACGATGATAATGACGATATTAACGACGATATTAACGACGATATTAACGACGATATTAACGACGATAATAAAGACAATAAAAAGAAGATAATGACAATAATAACGACGATATTAACGATAATATTTATGACGATAACAACGTAGATAATGACGATAATAACGACGACATTAACGACGATGATTATGACAAAATAACGACGATATTAACGACGATAATTATGAGGATGATAAGGACGATAACAACGATGATAATGACGATATTAACGACGATATTAACGACGATATTAACGACGATATTAACGACGATAATAAAGACAATAAAAAGAAGATAATGACAATAATAACGACGATATTAAAGATAATATTTATGACGATAACAACGTAGATAATGACGATAATAACGACGACATTAACGACGATGATTATGACAAAATAACGACGATATTAACGACGATAATTATGAGGATGATAAGGACGATAACAACGATGATAATGACGATAATAACGACGACATTAACGACGATGATTGTGACAAAATAACGACGATATTAACGACGATAATTATGAGGATAATAAGGACGATAACAACGATGATAATGACGATATTAACGACGATAATAACGACGATAATAACGACGTTAATAACGACGATAAAAAGAAGATAATGACAATAATAACGACGATATTATCGATGATATTTATGACGATAACAACGTAGATAATGACGATAATAACGACGACATTAACGACGATGATTATGACAAAATAACGACGATATTAACGACGATAATTATGAGGATGATAAGGACGATAACAACGATGATAATGACGATATTAACGACGATATTAACGACGATAATAACGACGTTAATAACGACGATAAAAAGAAGATAATGACAATAATAACGACGATATTATCGATGATATTTATGACGATAACAACGTAGATAATGACGATAATAACGACGACATTAACGACGATGATTATGACAAAATAACGACGATATTAACGACGATAATTATGAGGATAATAAGGACGATAACAACGATGATAATGACGATATTAACGACGATATTAACGACGATAATAACGACGATATTAACGACGATAATAAAGACAATAAAAAGAAGATAATGACAATAATAACGACGATATTAACGATAATATTTATGACGATAACAACGTAGATAATGAGGATAATAACGACGACATTAACGACGATGATTATGACAAAATAACGACGATATTAACGACGATAATTATGAGGATGATAAGGACGATAACAACGATGATAATGACGATAATAACGACGACATTAACGACGATGATTGTGACAAAATAACGACGATATTAACGACGATAATTATGAGGATAATAAGGACGATAACAACGATGATAATGACGAAATTAACGACGATATTAACGACGATAATAACGACGATATTAACGACGATAGTAACGACGATAAAAAGAAGATAATGACAATAATAACGACGATATTAACGATGATAATTATGACGATAACAACGAAGATAATGACGATAATAACGACGACATTAACGACGATGATTATGACAAAATAACGACGATATTAACGACGATAATTATGAGGATGATAAGGACGATAACAACGATGATAATGACGATAATAACGACGACATTAACGACGATGATTGTGACAAAATAACGACGATATTAACGACGATAATTATGAGGATAATAAGGACGATAACAACGATGATAATGACGATAATAACGACGACATTAACGACGATGATTATGACAAAATAACGACGATATTAACGACGATAATTATGAGGATGATAAGGACGATAACAACGATGATAGTGACGATAATAACGACGACATTAGCGACGATGTTTATGACAAAATAACGACGATATTAACGACGATAATTATGAGGATAATAAGGACGATAACAACGATGATAATGACGATAATAACGACGACATTAGCGACGATGTTTATGACAAAATAACGACGATATTAACGACGATAACTATGAGGATAATAAGGACGATAACAACGATGATAATGACGATATTAACGACGATATTAACGACGATAATAACGACGTTAATAACGACGATAAAAAGAAGATAATGACAATAATAACGACGATATTATCGATGATATTTATGACGATAACAACGTAGATAATGACGATAATAACGACGACATTAACGACGATGATTATGACAAAATAACGACGATAATTATGAGGATAATAAGGACGATAACAACGATGATAATGACGATATTAACGACGATATTAACGACGATAATAACGACGATATTAACGACGATAATAAAGACAATAAAAAGAAGATAATGACAATAATAACGACGATATTAACGATAATATTTATGACGATAACAACGTAGATAATGACGATAATAACGACGACATTAACGACGATGATTATGACAAAATAACGACGATATTAACGACGATAATTATGAGGATGATAAGGACGATAACAACGATGATAATGACGATAATAACGAGGACATTAACGACGATGATTGTGACAAAATAACGACGATATTAACGACGATAATTATGGGGATAATAAGGACGATAACAACGATGATAATGACGATATTAACGACGATAATAACGACGATAATAACGACGTTAATAACGACGATAAAAAGAAGATAATGACAATAATAACGACGATATTATCGATGATATTTATGACGATAACAACGTAGATAATGACGATAATAACGACGACATTAACGACGATGATTATGACAAAATAACGACGATATTAACGACGATAATTATGAGGATGATAAGGACGATAACAACGATGCTAATGACGATATTAACGACGATATTATCGACGATAATAACGACGTTAATAACGACGATAAAAAGAAGATAATGACAATAATAACGACGATATTATCGATGATATTTATGACGATAACAACGTAGATAATGACGATAATAACGACGACATTAACGACGATGATTATGACAAAATAACGACGATATTAACGACGATAATTATGAGGATGATAAGGACGATAACAACGATGATAATGACGATATTAACGACGATATTAACGACGATAATAACGACGTTAATAACGACGATAAAAAGAAGATAATGACAATAATAACGACGATATTATCGATGATATTTATGACGATAACAACGTAGATAATGACGATAATAACGACGACATTAACGACGATGATTATGACAAAATAACGACGATAATTATGAGGATAATAAGGACGATAACAACGATGATAATGACGATATTAACGACGATATTAACGACGATAATAACGACGATATTAACGACGATAATAAAGACAATAAAAAGAAGATAATGACAATAATAACGACGATATTAACGATAATATTTATGACGATAACAACGTAGATAATGACGATAATAACGACGACATTAACGACGATGATTATGACAAAATAACGACGATATTAACGACGATAATTATGAGGATGATAAGGACGATAACAACGATGATAATGACGATAATAACGAGGACATTAACGACGATGATTGTGACAAAATAACGACGATATTAACGACGATAATTATGGGGATAATAAGGACGATAACAACGATGATAATGACGATATTAACGACGATAATAACGACGATAATAACGACGTTAATAACGACGATAAAAAGAAGATAATGACAATAATAACGACGATATTATCGATGATATTTATGACGATAACAACGTAGATAATGACGATAATAACGACGACATTAACGACGATGATTATGACAAAATAACGACGATATTAACGACGATAATTATGAGGATGATAAGGACGATAACAACGATGCTAATGACGATATTAACGACGATATTAACGACGATAATAACGACGTTAATAACGACGATAAAAAGAAGATAATGACAATAATAACGACGATATTATCGATGATATTTATGACGATAACAACGTAGATAATGAAGATAATAACGACGACATTAACGACGATGATTATGACAAAATAACGACGATATTAACGACGATAATTATGAGGATGATAAGGACGATAACAACGATGATAATGACGATAATAACGACGACATTAACGACGATAATAACGACGTTAATAACGACGATAAAAAGAAGATAATGACAATAATAACGACGATATTATCGATGATATTTATGACGATAACAACGTAGATAATGACGATAATAACGACGACATTAACGACGATGATTATGACAAAATAACGACGATATTAACGACGATAATTATGAGGATAATAAGGACGATAACAACGATGATAATGACGATATTAACGACGATATTAACGACGATAATAACGACGATATTAACGACGATAATAAAGACAATAAAGAGAAGATAATGACAATAATAACGACGATATTGAAGATAATATTTATGACGATAACAACGTAGATAATGACGATAATAACGACGACATTAACGACGATGATTATGACAAAATAACGACGATATTAACGACGATAATTATGAGGATGATAAGGACGATAACAACGATGATAATGAAGATAATAACGACGACATTAACGACGATGATTATGACAAAATAACGACGATATTAACGACGATAATTATGAGGATGATAAGGACGATAACAACGATGATAATGACGATAATAACGACGACATTAACGACGATGATTGTGACAAAATAACGACGATATTAACGACGATAATTATGAGGATAATAAGGACGATAACAACGATGATAATGACGATATTAACGACGATAATAACGACGATAACAACGATGATAATGACGAAATAACGACGATAATAACGACGATAATTATGAGGATAATAACGACGATAACAACGATGACAATGACGATAATAACGACGATATTAACGACGATAATTATGCGGATAATAACGACGATAACAACGATGATAATAACGATAATAACGACGATATTAACGACGATAATTATGAGGATAATAAGGACGATAACAACGATGATAATGACGATATTAACGACGATATTAACGACGATAATAACGACGTTAAAAACGACGATAAAAAGAAGATAATGACAATAATAACGACGATATTATCGATGATATTTATGACGATAACAACGTAGATAATGACGATAATAACGACGACATTAACGACGATGATTATGACAAAATAACGACGATATTAACGACGATAATTATGAGGATGATAAGGACGATAACAACGATGATAATGACGATATTAACGACGATATTAACGACGATAATAACGACGTTAATAACGACGATAAAAAGAAGATAATGACAATAATAACGACGATATTATCGATGTTATTTATGACGATAACAACGTAGATAATGACGATAATAACGACGACATTAACGACGACGATTATGACAAAATAACGACGATATTAACGACGATAATTATGAGGATAATAAGGACGATAACAACGATGATAATGACGATATTAACGACGATATTAACGACGATAATAACGACGATATTAACGACGATAATAAAGACAATAAAAAGAAGATAATGACAATAATAACGACGATATTAACGATAATATTTATGACGATAACAACGTAGATAATGACGATAATAACGACGACATTAACGACGATGATTATGACAAAATAACGACGATATTAACGACGATAATTATGAGGATGATAAGGACGATAACAACGATGATAATGACGATAATAACGACGACATTAACGACGATGATTGTGACAAAATAACGACGATATTAACGACGATAATTATGAGGATAATAAGGACGATAACAACGATGATAATGACGATATTAACGACGATAATAACGACGATAATAACGACGTTAATAACGACGATAAAAAGAAGATAATGACAATAATAACGACGATATTATCGATGATATTTATGACGATAACAACGTAGATAATGACGATAATAACGACGACATTAACGACGATGATTATGACAAAATAACGACGATATTAACGACGATAATTATGAGGATAATAAGACGATAACAACGATGATAATGACGATATTAACGACGATATTAACGACGATAATAACGACGATATTAACGACGATAATAAAGACAATAAAAAGAAGATAATGACAATAATAACGACGATATTAACGATAATATTTATGACGATAACAACGTAGATAATGACGATAATAACGACGACATTAACGACGATGATTATGACAAAATAACGACGATATTAACGACGATAATTATGAGGATGATAAGGACGATAACAACGATGATAATGACGATAATAACGACGACATTAACGACGATGATTGTGACAAAATAACGACGATATTAACGACGATAATTATGAGGATAATAAGGACGATAACAACGATGATAATGACGATATTAACGACGATATTAACGACGATAATAACGACGATATTAACGACGATAATAGCGACGATAAAAAGAAGATAATGACAATAATAACGACGATATTAACGATGATAATTATGACGATAACAACGAAGATAATGACGATAATAACGACGACATTATCGTCAATGATTATGACAAAATAACGACGATATTAACGACGATAATTATGAGGATGATAAGGACGATAACAACGATGATAATGACGATAATAACGACGACATTAACGACGATGATTGTGACAAAATAACGACGATATTAACGACGATAATAATGAGGATAATAAGGACGATAACAACGATGATAATGACGATATTAACGACGATATAAACGACGATAATTATGAGGATAATAAGGACGATAACAACGATGATAATGACGATATTAACGACGATATTAACGACGATAATAACGACGATATTAACGACGATAATAAAGACAATAAAGAGAAGATAATGACAATAATAACGACGATATTAAAGATAATATTTATGACGATAACAACGTAGATAATGACGATAATAACGACGACATTAACGACGATGATTATGACAAAATAACGACGATATTAACGACGATAATTATGAGGATGATAAGGACGATAACAACGATGATAATGACGATAATAACGACGACATTAACGACGATGATTGCGACAAAATAATGACGATATTAACGACGATAATTATGAGGATAATAAGGACGATAACAATGATGATAATGACGATAATAACAACGACATTAACGACGATGATTATGACAAAATAACGACGATATTAACGACGATAATTATGAGGATGATAAGGACGATAACAACGATGATAATGACGATAATAACGACGACATTAACAACGATGATTGTGACAAAATAACGACGATATTTACGACGATAATTATGAGGATAATAAGGACGATAACAACAATGATAATGACGATATTAACGACGATAATAACGACGATATTAACGACGATAATAACGTCGATAAAAAGAAGATAATGACAATAATAACGACGATATTAACGATGATAATTATGACGATAACAACGAAGATAATGACGATAATAACGACGACATTATCGTCGATGATTATGACAAAATAACGACGATATTAACGACGATAATTATGAGGATGATAAGGATGATAACAACGATGATAATGACGATAATAACGACGACATTAACGACGATGTTTATGACAAAATAACGACGATATTAACGACGATAATTATGAGGATAATAAGGACGATAACAACGATTATAATGACGATATTAACGACGATATTAACGACGATAATAACGACGTTAAAAACGACGATAAAAAGAAGATAATGACAATAATAACGACGATATTATCGATGATATTTATGACGATAACAACGTAGATAATGACGATAATAACGACGACATTAACGACGATGATTATGACAAAATAACGACGATATTAACGACGATAATTATGAGGATGATAAGGACGATAACAACGATGATAATGACGATATTAACGACGATATTAACGACGATAATAACGACGATATTAACGACGATAATAAAGACAATAAAAAGAAGATAATGACAATAATAACGACGATATTATCGATGATATTTATGACGATAACAACGTAGATAATGACGATAATAACGACGACATTAACGACGATGATTATGACAAAATAACGACGATATTAACGACGATAATTATGAGGATGATAAGGACGATAACAACGATGATAATGACGATAATAACGACGACATTAGCGACGATGTTTATGACAAAATAACGACGATATTAACGACGATAATTATGAGGATAATAAGGACGATAACAACGATGATAATGACGATATTAACGACGATATTAACGACGATAATTATGAGGATAATAAGGACGATAACAACGATGATAATGACGATATTAACGACGATATTAACGACGATAATAACGACGATATTAACGACGATAATAAAGACAATAAAGAGAAGATAATGACAATAATAACGACGATATTAAAGATAATATTTATGACGATAACAACGTAGATAATGACGATAATAACGACGACATTAACGACGATGATTATGACAAAATAACGACGATATTAACGACGATAATTATGAGGATGATAAGGACGATAACAACGATGATAATGACGATAATAACGACGACATTAACGACGATGATTGCGACAAAATAACGACGATATTAACGACGATAATTATGAGGATAATAAGGACGATAACAATGATGATAATGACGATAATAACGACGACATTAACGACGATGATTATGACAAAATAACGACGATATTAACGACGATAATTATGAGGATGATAAGGACGATAACAACGATGATAATGACGATAATAACGACGACATTAACGACGATGATTGTGACAAAATAACGACGATATTAACGACGATAATTATGAGGATAATAAGGACGATAACAACGATGATAATGACGATATTAACGACGATAATAACGACGATATTAACGACGATAATAACGTCGATAAAAAGAAGATAATGACAATAATAACGACGATATTAACGATGATAATTATGACGATAACAACGAAGATAATGACGATAATAACGACGACATTATCGTCGATGATTATGACAAAATAACGACGATATTAACGACGATAATTATGAGGATGATAAGGATGATAACAACGATGATAATGACGATATTAACGACGACATTAACGACGATGTTTATGACAAAATAACGACTATATTAACGACGATAATTATGAGGATAATAAGGACGATAACAACGATTATAATGACGATATTAACGACGATATTAACGACGATAATAACGACGTTAAAAACGACGATAAAAAGAAGATAATGACAATAATAACGACGATATTATCGATGATATTTATGACGATAACAACGTAGATAATGACGATAATAACGACGACATTAACGACGATGATTATGACAAAATAACGACGATATTAACGACGATAATTATGAGGATGATAAGGACGATAACAACGATGATAATGACGATATTAACGACGATATTAACGACGATAATAACGACGTTAATAACGACGATAAAAAGAAGATAATGACAATAATAACGACGATATTATCGATGATATTTATGACGATAACAACGTAGATAATGACGATAATAACGACGACATTAACGACGATGATTATGACAAAATAACGACGATATTAACGACGATAATTATGAGGATGATAAGGACGATAACAACGATGATAATGTCGATATTAACGACGATATTAACGACGATAATAACGACGATATTAACGACGATAATAAAGACAATAAAAAGAAGATAATGACAATAATAACGACGATATTAAAGATAATATTTATGACGATAACAACGTAGATAATGACGATATTAACGACGACATTATCGTCGATGATTATGACAAAATAACGACGATATTAACGACGATAATTATGAGGATGATAAGGATGTTAACAACGATGATAATGACGATAATAACGACGACATTAACGACGATGATTATGACAAAATAACGACGATATTAACGACGATAATTATGAGGATGATAAGGACGATAACAACGATGATAATGACGATAATAACGACGACATTAGCGACGATGTTTATGACAAAATAACGACGATATTAACGACGATAATTATGAGGATAATAAGGACGATAACAACGAAGATAATGACGATAATAACGACGACATTAACGACAATGATTATGACAAAATAACGACGATATTAACGACGATAATTATGAGGATGATAAGGACGATAACAAAGATGATAATGACGATAATAACGACGACATTAGCGACGATGTTTATGACAAAATAACGACGATATTAACGACGATAACTATGAGGATAATAAGGACGATAACAACGATTATAATGACGATATTAACGACGATATTAACGACGATAATAACGACGTTAAAAACGACGATAAAAAGAAGATAATGACAATAATAACGACGATATTATCGATGATATTTATGACGATAACAACGTAGATAATGACGATAATAACGACGACATTAACGACGATGATTATGACAAAATAACGACGATATTAACGACGATAATTATGAGGATGATAAGGACGATAACAACGATGATAATGACGATATTAACGACGATATTAACGACGATAATAACGACGTTAATAACGACGATAAAAAGAAGATAATGACAATAATAACGACGATATTATCGATGATATTTATGACGATAACAACGTAGATAATGACGATAATAACGACGACATTAACGACGATGATTATGACAAAATAACGACGATATTAAC
The DNA here is from genome assembly GCA_911387685.1 of Dolichovespula media. Classification (NCBI taxonomy): domain Eukaryota; kingdom Metazoa; phylum Arthropoda; class Insecta; order Hymenoptera; family Vespidae; genus Dolichovespula; species Dolichovespula media. The sequence goes on from CAJVQJ010000044.1 coordinate 199,949, forward strand.
GACGATAATTATGAGGATAATAAGGACGATAACAACGCTGATAATGACGATATTAACGACGATATTAACGACGATAATAACGACGATATTGACGACGATAATAAAGACAATAAAAAGAAGATATTGACAATAATAACGACGATATTAACGATAATATTTATGACGATAACAACGTAGATAATGACGATAATAACGACGACATTAACGACGATGATTATGACAAAATAACGACGATATTAACGACGATAATTATGAGGATGATAAGGACGATAACAACGATGATAATGACGATATTAACGACGATATTAACGACGATAATAACGACGTTAATAACGATGATAAAAAGAAGATAATGACAATAATAACGACGATATTATCGATGATATTTATGACGATAACAACGTAGATAATGACGATAATAACGACGACATTAACGACGATGATTATGACAAAATAACGACGATATTAACGACGATAATTATGAGGATAATAAGGACGATAACAACGCTGATAATGACGATATTAACGACGATATTAACGACGATAATAACGACGATATTGACGACGATAATAAAGACAATAAAAAGAAGATAATGACAATAATAACGACGATATTAACGATAATATTTATGACGATAACAACGTAGATAATGACGATAATAACGACGACATTAACGACGATGATTATGACAAAATAACGACGATATTAACGACGATAATTATGAGGATGATAAGGACGATAACAACGATGATAATGACGATAATAACAACGACATTAACGACGATGATTGTGACAAAATAACGACGATATTAACGACGATAATTATGAGGATAATAAGGACGATAACAACGATGATAATGACGATATTAACGACGATAATAACGACGATAATAACGACGTTAATAACGACGATAAAAAGAAGATAATGACAATAATAACGACGATATTATCGATGATATTTATGACGATAACAACGTAGATAATGACGATAATAACGACGACATTAACGACGACGATTATGACAAAATAACGACGATATTAACGACGATAATTATGAGGATAATAAGGACGATAACAACGATGATAATGACGATATTAACGACGATATTAACTACGATAATAACGACGTTAAAAACGACGATAAAAAGAAGATAATGACAATAATAACGACGATATTATCGATGATATTTATGACGATAACAACGTAGATAATGACGATAATAACGACGACATTAACGACGATGATTATGACAAAATAACGACGATATTAACGACGATAATTATGAGGATGATAAGGACGATAACAACGATGATAATGACGATAATAACGACGACATTAACGACGATGATTATGACAAAATAACGACGATATTAACGACGATAATTATGAGGATGATAAGGACGATAACAACGATGATAATGACGATAATAACGACGACATTAACGACGATGATTGTGACAAAATAACGACGATATTAACGACGATAATTATGAGGATAATAAGGACGATAACAACGATGATAATGACGATATTAACGACGATAATAACGACGATAACAACGATGATAATGACGAAATAACGACGATAATAACGACGATAATTATGAGGATAATAACGACGATAACAACGATGAAAATGACGATAATAACGACGATATTAACGACGATAATTATGCGGATAATAACGACGATAACAACGATGATAATAACGATAATAACGACGATATTAACGACGATAATAACGACGTTAAAAACGACGATAAAGAGAAGATAATGACAATAATAACGACGATATTATCGATGATATTTATGACGATAACAACGTAGATAATGACGATAATAACGACGACATTAACGACGATGATTATGACAAAATAACGACGATATTAACGACGATAATTATGAGGATGATAAGGACGATAACAACGATGATAATGACGATATTAACGACGATATTAACGACGATAATAACGACGTTAATAACGACGATAAAAAGAAGATAATGACAATAATAACGACGATAATATCGTCGTTATTTATGACGATAACAACGTAGATAATGACGATAATAACGACGACATTAACGACGATGATTATGACAAAATAACGACGATATTAACGACGATAATTATGAGGATGATAAGGACGATAACAACGATGATAATGACGATAATAACGACGACATTAACGACGATGATTGTGACAAAATAACGACGATATTAACGACGATAATTATGAGGATAATAAGGACGATAACAACGATGATAATGACGATATTAACGACGATAATAACGACGATATTAACGACGATAATAACGTCGATAAAAAGAAGATAATGACAATAATAACGACGATATTATCGATGATATTTATGACGATAACAACGTAGATAATGACGATAATAACGACGACATTAACGACGATGATTATGACAAAATAACGACGATATTAACGACGATAATTATGAGGATAATAAGGACGATAACAACGATGATAATGACGATATTAACGACGATATTAACGACGATAATAACGACGATATTAACGACGATAATAAAGACAATAAAGAGAAGATAATGACAATAATAACGACGATATTAAAGATAATATTTATGACGATAACAACGTAGATAATGACGATAATAACGACGACATTAACGACGATGATTATGACAAAATAACGACGATATTAACGACGATAATTATGAGGATGATAAGGACGATAACAACGATGATAATGACGATAATAACGACGACATTAACGACGATGATTATGACAAAATAACGACGATATTAACGACGATAATTATGAGGATGATAAGGACGATAACAACGATGATAATGACGATAATAACGACGACATTAACGACGATGATTGTGACAAAATAACGACGATATTAACGACGATAATTATGAGGATAATAAGGACGATAACAACGAAGATAATGACGATAATAACGACGACATTAACGACAATGATTATGACAAAATAACGACGATATTAACGACGATAATTATGAGGATGATAAGGACGATAACAAAGATGATAATGACGATAATAACGACGACATTAGCGACGATGTTTATGACAAAATAACGACGATATTAACGACGATAACTATGAGGATAATAAGGACGATAACAACGATTATAATGACGATATTAACGACGATATTAACGACGATAATAACGACGTTAAAAACGACGATAAAAAGAAGATAATGACAATAATAACGACGATATTATCGATGATATTTATGACGATAACAACGTAGATAATGACGATAATAACGACGACATTAACGACGATGATTATGACAAAATAACGACGATATTAACGACGATAATTATGAGGATGATAAGGACGATAACAACGATGATAATGACGATATTAACGACGATATTAACGACGATAATAACGACGTTAATAACGACGATATTAACGACGATAATTATGAGGATGATAAGGACGATAACAACGATGATAATGACGATATTAACGACGATATTAACGACGATAATAACGACGTTAATAACGACGATAAAAAGAAGATAATGACAATAATAACGACGATAATATCGTCGTTATTTATGACGATAACAACGTAGATAATGACGATAATAACGACGACATTAACGACGATGATTATGACAAAATAACGACGATATTAACGACGATAATTATGAGGATGATAAGGACGATAACAACGATGATAATGACGATAATAACGACGACATTAACGACGATGATTGTGACAAAATAACGACGATATTAACGACGATAATTATGAGGATAATAAGGACGATAACAACGATGATAATGACGATATTAACGACGATAATAACGACGATAATAACGACGTTAATAACGACGATAAAAAGAAGATAATGACAATAATAACGACGATATTATCGATGATATTTATGACGATAACAACGTAGATAATGACGATAATAACGACGACATTAACGACGATGATTATGACAAAATAACGACGATATTAACGACGATAATTATGAGGATAATAAGGACGATAACAACGATGATAATGACGATATTAACGACGATATTAACGACGATAATAACGACGATATTAACGACGATAATAAAGACAATAAAAAGAAGATAATGACAATAATAACGACGATATTATCGATGATATTTATGACGATAACAACGTAGATAATGACGATAATAACGACGACATTAACGACGATGATTATGACAAAATAACGACGATATTAACGACGATAATTAAGAGGATGATAAGGACGATAACAACGATGATAATGACGATAATAACGACGACATTAACGACGATGATTGTGACAAAATAACGACGATATTAACGACGATAATAAAGACAATAAAAAGAAGATAATGACAATAATAACGACGATATTAACGATAATATTTATGACGATAACAACGTAGATAATGACGATAATAACGACGACATTAACGACGATGATTATGACAAAATAACGACGATATTAACGACGATAATTATGAGGATGATAAGGACGATAACAACGATGATAATGACGATAATAACGACGACATTAACGACGATGATTGTGACAAAATAACGACGATATTAACGACGATAATTATGAGGATAATAAGGACGATAACAACGATGATAATGACGATATTAACGACGATAATAACGACGATATTAACGACGATAATAACGTCGATAAAAAGAAGATAATGACAATAATAACGACGATATTAACGATGATAATTATGACGATAACAACGAAGATAATGACGATAATAACGACGACATTAACGACGATGATTATGACAAAATAACGACGATATTAACGACGATAATTATGAGGATGATAAGGACGATAACAACGATGATAATGACGATATTAACGACGATATTAACGACGATAATAACGACGATATTAACGACGATAATAAAGACAATAAAAAGAAGATAATGACAATAATAACGACGATATTAAAGATAATATTTATGACGATAACAACGTAGATAATGACGATATTAACGACGACATTATCGTCGATGATTATGACAAAATAACGACGATATTAACGACGATAATTATGAGGATGATAAGGATGATAACAACGATGATAATGACGATAATAACGACGACATTAACGACGATGATTATGACAAAATAACGACGATATTAACGACGATAATTATGAGGATGATAAGGACGATAACAACGATGATAATGACGATAATAACGACGACATTAGCGACGATGTTTATGACAAAATAACGACGATATTAACGACGATAATTATGAGGATAATAAGGACGATAATAACGAAGATAATGACGATAATAACGACGACATTAACGACAATGATTATGACAAAATAACGACGATATTAACGACGATAATTATGAGGATGATAAGGACGATAACAACGATGATAATGACGATAATAACGACGACATTAGCGACGATGATTGTGACAAAATAACGACGATATTAACGACGATAATTATGAGGATAATAAGGACGATAACAACGATGATAATGACGATATTAACGACGATAATAACGACGATAATAACGACGATAATAACGACGATAAAAAGAAGATAATGACAATAATAACGACGATATTATCGATGATATTTATGACGATAACGACGTAGATAATGACGATAATAACGACGACATTAACGACGATGATTATGACAAAATAACGACGATATTAACGACGATAATTATGAGGATGATAAGGACGATAACAACGATGATAATGACGATATTAACGACGATATTAACGACGATAATAACGACGTTAATAACGACGATAAAAAGAAGATAATGACAATAATAACGACGATATTATCGATGTTATTTATGACGATAACAACGTAGATAATGACGATAATAACGACGACATTAACGACGACGATTATGACAAAATAACGACGATATTAACGACGATAATTATGAGGATAATAAGGACGATAACAACGATGATAATGACGATATTAACGACGATATTAACGACGATAATAACGACGATATTAACGACGATAATAAAGACAATAAAAAGAAGATAATGACAATAATAACGACGATATTAACGATAATATTTATGACGATAACAACGTAGATAATGACGATAATAACGACGACATTAACGACGATGATTATGACAAAATAACGACGATATTAACGACGATAATTATGAGGATGATAAGGACGATAACAACGATGATAATGACGATAATAACGACGACATTAACGACGATGATTGTGACAAAATAACGACGATATTAACGACGATAATTATGAGGATAATAAGGACGATAACAACGATGATAATGACGATATTAACGACGATAATAACGACGATAATAACGACGATAATAACGACGATAAAAAGAAGATAATGACAATAATAACGACGATATTATCGATGATATTTATGACGATAACGACGTAGATAATGACGATAATAACGACGACATTAACGACGATGATTATGACAAAATAACGACGATATTAACGACGATAATTATGAGGATGATAAGGACGATAACAACGATGATAATGACGATATTAACGACGATATTAACGACGATAATAACGACGTTAATAACGACGATAAAAAGAAGATAATGACAATAATAACGACGATATTATCGATGATATTTATGACGATAACAACGTAGATAATGACGATACTAACGACGACATTAACGACGATGATTATGAACAAATAACGACGATATTAACGACGATAATTATGAGGATAATAAGGACGATAACAACGATGATAATGACGATATTAACGACGATATTAACGACGATAATAACGACGATATTGACGACGATAATAAAGACAATAAAAAGAAGATAATGACAATAATAACGACGATATTAACGATAATATTTATGACGATAACAACGTAGATAATGACGATAATAACGACGACATTAACGACGATGATTATGACAAAATAACGACGATATTAACGACGATAATTATGAGGATGATAAGGACGATAACAACGATGATAATGACGATAATAACAACGAAATTAACGACGATGATTGTGACAAAATAACGACGATATTAACGACGATAATTATGAGGATAATAAGGACGATAACAACGATGATAATGACGATATTAACGACGATAATAACGACGATAATAACGACGTTAATAACGACGATAAAAAGAAGATAATGACAATAATAACGACGATATTATCGATGATATTTATGACGATAACAACGTAGATAATGACGATAATAACGACGACATTAACGACGATGATTATGACAAAATAACGACGATATTAACGACGATAATTATGAGGATAATAAGGACGATAACAACGATGATAATGACGATATTAACGACGATATTAACGACGATAATAACGACGATATTAACGACGATAATAAAGACAATAAAAAGAAGATAATGACAATAATAACGACGATATTAACGATAATATTTATGACGATAACAACGTAGATAATGACGATAATAACGACGACATTAACGACGATGGTTATGACAAAATAACGACGATATTAACGACGATAATTATGAGGATGATAAGGACGATAACAACGATGATAATGACGATAATAACGACGACATTAACGACGATGATTGTGACAAAATAACGACGATATTAACGACGATAATTATGAGGATAATAAGGACGATAACAACGATGATAATGACGATATTAACGACGATATTAACGACGATAATAACGACGTTAATAACGACGATAAAAAGAAGATAATGACAATAATAACGACGATATTATCGATGATATTTATGACGATAACAACGTAGATAATGACGATAATAACGACGACATTAACGACGATGATTATGACAAAATAACGACGATATTAACGACGATAATTATGAGGATAATAAGGACGATAACAACGATGATAATGACGATATTAACGACGATATTAACGACGATAATAACGACGATATTAACGACGATAATAAAGACAATAAAGAGAAGATAATGACAATAATAACGACGATATTAAAGATAATATTTATGACGATAACAACGTAGATAATGACGATAATAACGACGACATTAACGACGATGATTATGACAAAATAACGACGATATTAACGACGATAATTATGAGGATGATAAGGACGATAACAACGATGATAATGACGATAATAACGACGACATTAACGACGATGATTGCGACAAAATAACGACGATATTAACGACGATAATTATGAGGATAATAAGGACGATAACAACGATGATAATGACGATAATAACGACGACATTAACGACGATGATTATGACAAAATAACGACGATATTAACGACGATAATTATGAGGATGATAAGGACGATAACAACGATGATAATGACGATAATAACGACGACATTAGCGACGATGTTTATGACAAAATAACGACGATATTAACGACGATAATTATGAGGATAATAAGGACGATAACAACGAAGATAATGACGATAATAACGACGACATTAACGACAATGATTATGACAAAATAACGACGATATTAACGACGATAATTATGAGGATGATAAGGACGATAACAACGATGATAATGACGATTATAACGACGACATTAGCGACGATGTTTATGACAAAATAACGACGATATTAACGACGATAACTATGAGGATAATAAGGACGATAACAGCGATGATAATGACGATATTAACGATGATATTAACGACGATAATAACGACGTTAATAACGACGATAAAAAGAAGATAATGACAATAATAACGACGATATTATCGATGATATTTATGACGATAACAACGATGATAATGACGATAATAACGACGACATTAACGACGATGATTATGACAAAATAACGACGATATTAACGACGATAATTATGAGGATGATAAGGACGATAACAACGATGATAATGACGATATTAACGACGATATTAACGACGATAATAACGACGATATTAACGACGATAATAAAGACAATAAAAAGAAGATAATGACAATAATAACGACGATATTAACGATAATATTTATGACGATAACAACGTAGATAATGACGATAATAACGACGACATTAACGACGATGATTATGACAAAATAACGACGATATTAACGACGATAATTATGAGGATGATAAGGACGATAACAACGATGATAATGACGATATTAACGACGATATTAACGACGATAATAACGACGTTAATAACGACGATAAAAAGAAGATAATGACAATAATAACGACGATATTATCGATGATATTTATGACGATAACAACGTAGATAATGACGATAATAACGACGACATTAACGACGATGATTATGACAAAATAACGACGATATTAACGACGATAATTATGAGGATGATAAGGACGATAACAACGATGATAATGACGATATTAACGACGACATTAACGACGATGATTGTGACAAAATAACGACGATATTAACGACGATAATTATGAGGATAATAAGGACGATAACAACGATGATAATGACGATATTAACGACGATAATAACGACGATATTAACGACGATAATAACGTCGATAAAAAGAAGATAATGACAATAATAACGACGATATTAACGATGATAATTATGACGATAACAACGAAGATAATGACGATAATAACGACGACATAAACGACGATGATTATGACAAAATAACGACGATATTAACGACGATAATTATGAGGATGATAAGGACGATAACAACGATGATAATGACGATATTAACGACGATATTAACGACGATAATAACGACGATATTAACGACGATAATAAAGACAATAAAAAGAAGATAATGACAATAATAACGACGATATTATCGATGATATTTATGACGATAACAACGTAGATAATGACGATAATAACGACGACATTAACGACGATGATTATGACAAAATAACGACGATATTAACGACGATAATTATGAGGATAATAAGGACGATAACAACGATGATAATGACGATATTAACGACGATATTAACGACGATAATAACGACGATATTAACGACGATAATAAAGACAATAAAAAGAAGATAATGACAATAATAACGACGTTATTAAAGATAATATTTATGTCGATAACAACGTAGATAATGACGATAATAACGACGACATTAACGACGATGATTATGACAAAATAACGACGATATTAACGACGATAATTATGAGGATGATAAGGACGATAACAACGATGATAATGACGATATTAACGACGATATTAACGACGATAATAACGACGTTAATAACGACGATAAAAAGAAGATAATGACAATAATAACGACGATATTATCGATGTTATTTATGACGATAACAACGTAGATAATGACGATAATAACGACGACATTAACGACGACGATTATGACAAAATAACGACGATATTAACGACGATAATTATGAGGATAATAAGGACGATAACAACGATGATAATGACGATATTAACGACGATATTAACGACGATAATAACGACGATATTAACGACGATAATAAAGACAATAAAAAGAAGATAATGACAATAATAACGACGATATTAAAGATAATATTTATGACGATAACAACGTAGATAATGACGATAATAACGACGACATTAACGACGATGATTATGACAAAATAACGACGATATTAACGACGATAATTATGAGGATGATAAGGACGATAACAACGATGATAATGACGATATTAACGACGATATTAACGACGATAATAACGACGTTAATAACGACGATAAAAAGAAGATAATGACAATAATAACGACGATATTATCGATGATATTTATGACGATAACAACGTAGATAATGACGATAATAACGACGACATTAACGACGATGATTATGACAAAATAACGACGATATTAACGACGATAATTATGAGGATAATAAGGACGATAACAACGATGATAATGACGATATTAACGACGATATTAAAGACGATAATAACGACGATATTAACGACGATAATAAAGACAATAAAAAGAAGATAATGACAATAATAACGACGATATTAACGATAATATTTATGACGATAACAACGTAGATAATGACGATAATAACGACGACATTAACGACGATGATTATGACAAAATAACGACGATATTAACGACGATAATTATGAGGATGATAAGGACGATAACAACGATGATAATGACGATAATAACGACGACATTAACGACGATGATTGTGACAAAATAACGACGTTATTAACGACGATAATTATGAGGATAATAAGGACGATAACAACGATGATAATGACGATATTAACGACGATATTAACGACGATAATAACGACGATATTGACGACGATAATAAACACAATAAAAAGAAGATAATGACAATAATAACGACGATATTAACGATAATATTTATGACGATAACAACGTAGATAATGACGATAATAACGACGACATTAACGACGATGATTATGACAAAATAACGACGATATTAACGACGATAATTATGAGGATGATAAGGACGATAACAACGATGATAATGACGATAATAACAACGACATTAACGACGATGATTGTGACAAAATAACGACGATATTAACGACAATAATTATGAGGATAATAAGGACGATAACAACGATGATAATGACGATATTAACGACGATAATAACGACGATAATAACGACGTTAATAACGACGATAAAAAGAAGATAATGACAATAATAACGACGATATTATCGAAGATATTTATGACGATAACAACGTAGATAATGACGATAATAACGACGACATTAACGACGATGATTATGACAAAATAACGACGATATTAACGACGATAATTATGAGGATAATAAGGACGATAACAACGATGATAATGACGATATTAACGACGATATTAACGACGATAATAACGACGATATTAACGACGATAATAAAGACAATAAAAAGAAGATAATGACAATAATAACGACGATATTAACGATAATATTTATGACGATAACAACGTAGATAATGACGATAATAACGACGACATTAACGACGATGATTATGACAAAATAACGACGATATTAACGACGATAATTATGAGGATGATAAGGACGATAACAACGATGATAATGACGATAATAACGACGACATTAACGACGATGATTGTGACAAAATAACGACGATATTAACGACGATAATAAAGACAATAAAAAGAAGATAATGACAATAATAACGACGATATTAACGATAATATTTATGACGATAACAACGTAGATAATGACGATAATAACGACGACATTAACGACGATGATTATGACAAAATAACGACGATATTAACGACGATAATTATGAGGATGATAAGGACGATAACAACGATGATAATGACGATAATAACGACGACATTAACGACGATGTTTATGACAAAATAACGACGATATTAACGACGATAATTATGAGGATAATAAGGACGATAACAACGATTATAATGACGATATTAACGACGATATTAACGACGATAATAACGACGTTAAAAACGACGATAAAAAGAAGATAATGACAATAATAACGACGATATTATCGATGATATTTATGACGATAACAACGTAGATAATGACGATAATAACGACGACATTAACGACGATGATTATGACAAAATAACGACGATATTAACGACGATAATTATGAGGATGATAAGGACGATAACAACGATGATAATGACGATATTAACGACGATATTAACGACGATAATAACGACGATATTAACGACGATAATAAAGACAATAAAAAGAAGATAATGACAATAATAACGACGATATTATCGATGATATTTATGACGATAACAACGTAGATAATGACGATAATAACGACGACATTAACGACGATGATTATGACAAAATAACGACGATATTAACGACGATAATTATGAGGATGATAAGGACGATAACAACGATGATAATGACGATATTAACGACGATATTAACGACGATAATAACGACGTTAATAACGACGATAAAAAGAAGATAATGACAATAATAACGACGATATTATCGATGATATTTATGACGATAACAACGTAGATAATGACGATAATAACGACGACATTAACGACGATGATTATGACAAAATAACGACGATATTAACGACGATAATTATGAGGATGATAAGGACGATAACAACGATGATAATGACGATATTAACGACGACATTAACGACGATGATTGTGACAAAATAACGACGATATTAACGACGATAATTATGAGGATAATAAGGACGATAACAACGATGATAATAACGATATTAACGACGATAATAACGACGATATTAACGACGATAATAACGACGTTAATAACGACGATAAAAAGAAGATAATGACAATAATAACGACGATATTATCGATGATATTTATGACGATAACAACGTAGATAATGACGATAATAACGACGACATTAACGACGATGATTATGACAAAATAACGACGATATTAACGACGATAATTATGAGGATAATAAGGACGATAACAACGATGATAATGACGATATTAACGACGATATTAACGACGATAATAACGACGATATTAACGACGATAATAAAGACAATAAAAAGAAGATAATGACAATAATAACGACGATATTAAAGATAATATTTATGTCGATAACAACGTAGATAATGACGATAATAACGACGACATTAACGACGATGATTATGACAAAATAACGACGATATTAACGACGATAATTATGAGGATGATAAGGACGATAACAACGATGATAATGACGATATTAACGACGATATTAACGACGATAATAACGACGTTAATAACGACGATAAAAAGAAGATAATGACAATAATAACGACGATATTATCGATGTTATTTATGACGATAACAACGTAGATAATGACGATAATAACGACGACATTAACGACGACGATTATGACAAAATAACGACGATATTAACGACGATAATTATGAAGATAATAAGGACGATAACAACGATGATAATGACGATATTAACGACGATATTAACGACGATAATAACGACGATATTAACGACGATAATAAAGACAATAAAAAGAAGATAATGACAATAATAACGACGATATTAAAAATAATATTTATGACGATAACAACGTAGATAATGACGATAATAACGACGACATTAACGACGATGATTATGACAAAATAACGACGATATTAACGACGATAATTATGAGGATGATAAGGACGATAACAACGATGATAATGACGATAATAACGACGACATTAGCGACGATGTTTATGACAAAATAACGACGATATTAACGACGATAATTATGAGGATAATAAGGACGATAACAACGATTATAATGACGATATTAACGACGATATTAACGACGATAATAACGACGTTAAAAACGACGATAAAAAGAAGATAATGACAATAATAACGACGATATTATCGATGATATTTATGACGATAACAACGTAGATAATGACGATAATAACGACGACATTAACGACGATGATTATGACAAAATAACGACGATATTAACGACGATAATTATGAGGATGATAAGGACGATAACAACGATGATAATGACGATATTAACGACGATATTAACGACGATAATAACGACGTTAATAACGACGATAAAAAGAAGATAATGACAATAATATCGACGATATTATCGATGATATTTATGACGATAACAACGTAGATAATGACGATAATAACGACGACATTAACGACGATGATTATGACAAAATAACGACGATATTAACGACGATAATTATGAGGATAATAAGGACGATAACAACGATGATAATGACGATATTAACGACGATATTAACGACGATAATAACGACGATATTAACGACGATAATAAAGACAATAAAAAGAAGATAATGACAATAATAACGACGATATTAACGATAATATTTATGACGATAACAACGTAGATAATGACGATAATAACGACGACATTAACGACGATGATTATGACAAAATAACGACGATATTAACGACGATAATTATGAGGATGATAAGGACGATAACAACGATGATAATGACGATAATAACGACGACATTAACGACGATGATTGTGACAAAATAACGACGATATTAACGACGATAATTATGAGGATAATAAGGACGATAACAACGATGATAATGACGATATTAACGACGATAATAACGACGATATTAACGACGATAATAACGTCGATAAAAAGAAGATAATGACAATAATAACGACGATATTAACGATGATAATTATGACGATAACAACGAAGATAATGACGATAATAACGACGACATTAACGACGATGATTATGACAAAATAACGACGATATTAACGACGATAATTATGAGGATGATAAGGACGATAACAACGATGATAATGACGATATTAACGACGATATTAACGACGATAATAACGACGATATTAACGACGATAATAAAGACAATAAAAAGAAGATAATGACAATAATAACGACGATATTAAAGATAATATTTATGACGATAACAACGTAGATAATGACGATATTAACGACGACATTATCGTCGATGATTATGACAAAATAACGACGATATTAACGACGATAATTATGATGATGATAAGGATGATAACAACGATGATAATGACGATAATAACGACGACATTAACGACGATGATTATGACAAAATAACGACGATATTAACGACGATAATTATGAGGATGATAAGGACGATAACAACGATGATAATGACGATAATAACGACGACATTAGCGACGATGTTTATGACAAAATAACGACGATATTAACGACGATAATTATGAGGATAATAAGGACGATAACAACGTAGATAATGACGATAATAACGACGACATTAACGACGATGATTATGACAAAATAACGACGATATTAACGACGATAATTATGAGGATGATAAGGACGATAACAACGATGATAATGACGATATTAACGACGATATTAACGACGATAATAACGACGTTAATAACGACGATAAAAAGAAGATAATGACAATAATAACGACGATATTATCGATGTTATTTATGACGATAACAACGTAGATAATGACGATAATAACGACGACATTAACGACGACGATTATGACAAAATAACGACGATATTAACGACGATAATTATGAGGATAATAAGGACGATAACAACGATGATAATGACGATATTAACGACGATATTAACGACGATAATAACGACGATATTAACGACGATAATAAAGACAATAAAAAGAAGATAATGACAATAATAACGACGATATTAAAGATAATGTTTATGACGATAACAACGTAGATAATGACGATAATAACGACGACATTAACGACGATGATTATGACAAAATAACGACGATATTAACGACGATAATTATGAGGATGATAAGGACGATAACAACGATGATAATGACGATAATAACGACGACATTAGCGACGATGTTTATGACAAAATAACGACGATATTAACGACGATAATTATGAGGATAATAAGGACGATAACAACGATTATAATGACGATATTAACGACGATATTAACGACGATAATAACGACGTTAAAAACGACGATAAGAAGAAGATAATGACAATAATAACGACGATATTATCGATGATATTTATGACGATAACAACGTAGATAATGACGATAATAACGACGACATTAACGACGATGATTATGACAAAATAATGACGATATTAACGACGATAATTATGAGGATGATAAGGACGATAACAACGATGATAATGACGATATTAACGACGATATTAACGACGATAATAACGACGTTAATAACGACGATAAAAAGAAGATAATGACAATAATAACGACGATATTATCGATGATATTTATGACGATAACAACGTAGATAATGACGATAATAACGACGACATTAACGACGATGATTATGACAAAATAACGACGATATTAACGACGATAATTATGAGGATAATAAGGACGATAACAACGATGATAATGACGATAATAACGACGACATTAACGACGATGATTATGACAAAATAACGACGATATTAACGACGATAATTATGAGGATAATAAGGACGATATTAACGACGATATTAACGACGATAATAACGACGATATTAACGACGATAATAAAGACAATAAAAAGAAGATAATGACAATAATAACGACGATATTAAAGATAATATTTATGTCGATAACAACGTAGATAATGACGATAATAACGACGACATTAACGACGATGATTATGACAAAATAACGACGATATTAACGACGATAATTATGAGGATGATAAGGACGATAACAACGATGATAATGACGATAATAACGACGACATTAACGACGATGATTATGACAAAATAACGACGATATTAACGACGATAATTATGAGGATAATAAGGACGATATTAACGACGATATTAACGACGATAATAACGACGATATTAACGACGATAATAAAGACAATAAAAAGAAGATAATGACAATAATAACGACGATATTAAAGATAATATTTATGTCGATAACAACGTAGATAATGACGATAATAACGACGACATTAACGACGATGATTATGACAAAATAACGACGATATTAACGACGATAATTATGAGGATGATAAGGACGATAACAACGATGATAATGACGATATTAACGACGATATTAACGACGATAATAACGATGTTAATAACGACGATAAAAAGAAGATAATGACAATAATAACGACGATATTATCGATGTTATTTATGACGATAACAACGTAGATAATGACGATAATAACGACGACATTAACGACGACGATTATGACAAAATAACGACGATATTAACGACGATAATTATGAGGATAATAAGGACGATAACAACGATGATAATGACGATATTAACGACGATATTAACGACGATAATAACGACGATATTAACGACGATAATAAAGACAATAAAAAGAAGATAATGACAATAATAACGACGATATTAAAGATAATGTTTATGACGATAACAACGTAGATAATGACGATAATAACGACGACATTAACGACGATGATTATGACAAAATAACGACGATATTAACGACGATAATTATGAGGATGATAAGGACGATAACAACGATGATAATGACGATAATAACGACGACATTAGCGACGATGTTTATGACAAAATAACGACGATATTAACGACGATAATTATGAGGATAATAAGGACGATAACAACGATTATAATGACGATATTAACGACGATATTAACGACGATAATAACGACGTTAAAAACGACGATAAAAAGAAGATAATGACAATAATAACGACGATATTATCGATGATATTTATGACGATAACAACGTAGATAATGACGATAATAACGACGACATTAACGACGATGATTATGACAAAATAACGACGATATTAACGACGATAATTATGAGGATGATAAGGACGATAACAACGATGATAATGACGATATTAACGACGATATTAACGACGATAATAACGACGTTAATAACGACGATAAAAAGAAGATAATGACAATAATAACGACGATATTATCGATGATATTTATGACGATAACAACGTAGATAATGACGATAATAACGACGACATTAACGACGATGATTATGACAAAATAACGACGATATTAACGACGATAATTATGAGGATAATAAGGACGATAACAACGATGATAATGACGATATTAACGACGATATTAACGACGATAATAACGACGATATTAACGACGATAATAAAGACAATAAAAAGAAGATAATGACAATAATAACGACGATATTAACGATAATATTTATGACGATAACAACGTAGATAATGACGATAATAACGACGACATTAACGACGATGATTATGACAAAATAACGACGATATTAACGACGATAATTATGAGGATGATAAGGACGATAACAACGATGATAATGACGATAATAACGACGACATTAACGACGATGATTGTGACAAAATAACGACGATATTAACGACGATAATTATGAGGATAATAAGGACGATAACAACGATGATAA
This sequence comes from Dolichovespula media, assembly GCA_911387685.1. NCBI lineage: Eukaryota > Metazoa > Arthropoda > Insecta > Hymenoptera > Vespidae > Dolichovespula > Dolichovespula media. The sequence continues at coordinate 218,883 of CAJVQJ010000044.1, forward strand.
TGACGATATTAACGACGATAATAACGACGATATTAACGACGATAATAACGTCGATAAAAAGAAGATAATGACAATAATAACGACGATATTAACGATGATAATTATGACGATAACAACGAAGATAATGACGATAATAACGACGACATAACGACGATGATTATGACAAAATAACGACGATATTAACGACGATAATTATGAGGATGATAAGGACGATAACAACGATGATAATGACGATATTAACGACGTTATTAACGACGATAATAACGACGATATTAACGACGATAATAAAGACAATAAAAAGAAGATAATGACAATAATAACGACGATATTAAAGATAATATTTATGACGATAACAACGTAGATAATTACGATATTAACGACGACATTATCGTCGATGATTATGACAAAATAACGACGATATTAACGACGATAATTATGAGGATGATAAGGATGATAACAACGATGATAATGACGATAATAACGACGACATTAACGACGATGATTATGACAAAATAACGACGATATTAACGACGATAATTATGAGGATGATAAGGACGATAACAACGATGATAATGACGATAATAACGACGACATTAGCGACGATGTTTATGACAAAATAACGACGATATTAACGACGATAATTATGAGGATAATAAGGACGATAACAACGAAGATAATGACGATAATAACGACGACATTAACGACAATGATTATGACAAAATAACGACGATAGTAACGACGATAATTATGAGGATGATAAGGACGATAACAACGATGATAATGACGATAATAACGACGACATTAGCGACGATGTTTATGACAAAATAACGACGATATTAACGACGATAACTATGAGGATAATAAGGACGATAACAACGATGATAATGACGATATTAACGACGATATTAACAACGATAATAACGACGTTAATAACGACGATAAAAAGAAGATACATACAATAATAAGGACGATATTATCGATGATATTTATGACGATAACAACGATGATAATGACGATAATAACGACGACATTAACGACGATGATTATGACAAAATAACGACGATATTAACGACGATAATTATGAGGATGATAAGGACGATAACAACGATTATAATGACGATATTAACGACGATAATAACGACGTTAATAACGACGATAAAAAGAAGATAATGACAATAATAACGACGATATTATCGATGATATTTATGACGATAACAACGTAGATAATGACGATAATAACGACGACATTAACGACGATGATTATGACAAAATAACGACGATATTAACGGCGATAATTATGAGGATGATAAGGACGATAACAACGATGATAATGACGATAATAACGACGACATTAACGACGATGATTGTGACAAAATAACGACGATATTAACGACGATAATTATGAGGATAATAAGGACGATAACAACGATGATAATGACGATATTAACGACGATATTAACGACGATTATAACGACGATAACAACGATGATAATGACGAAATAACGACGATAATAACGACGATAATTATGAGGATAATAACGACGATAACAACGATGACAATGACGATAATAACGACGATATTAACGACGATAATTACGCGGATAATAACGACGATAACAACGATGATAATAACGATAATAACGACGATATTAACGACGATAATTATGAGGATAATAAGGACGATAACAACGATGATAATGACGATATTAACGACGATATTAACGACGATAATAACGACGATAATAAAGACAATAAAAAGAAGATAATGACAATAATAACGACGATATTATCGATGATATTTATGACGATAACAACGTAGATAATGACGATAATAACGACGACATTAACGACGATGATTATGACAAAATAACGACGATATTAACGACGATAATTATGAGGATGATAAGGACGATAACAACGATGATAATGACGATATTAACGACGATATTAACGACGATAATAACGACGTTAATAACGACGATAAAAAGAAGATAATGACAATAATAACGACGATATTATCGATGATATTTATGACGATAACAACGTAGATAATGACGATAATAACGACGACATTAACGACGATGATTATGACAAAATATCGACGATATTAACGACGATAATTATGAGGATAATAAGGACGATAACAACGATGATAATGACGATAATAACGACGACATTAACGACGATGATTGTGACAAAATAACGACGATATTAACGACGATAATTATGAGGATAATAAGGACGATAACAACGATGATAATGACGATATTAACGACGATATTAACGACGATAATAACGACGTTAATAACGACGATAAAAAGAAGATAATGACAATAATAACGACGATATTATCGATGATATTTATGACGATAACAACGATGATAATGACGATAATAACGACGACATTAACGACGATGATTATGACAAAATAACGACGATATTAACGACGATAATTATGAGGATGATAAGGACGATAACAACGATGATAATGACGATATTAACGACGATAATAACGACGTTAATAACGACGATAAAAAGAAGATAATGACAATAATAACGACGATATTATCGATGATATTTATGACGATAACAACGTAGATAATGACGATAATAACGACGACATTAACGACGATGATTATGACAAAATAACGACGATATTAACGACGATAATTATGAGGATGATAAGGACGATAACAACGATGATAATGACGATAATAACGACGACATTAACGACGATGATTGTGACAAAATAACGACGATATTAACGACGATAA